>PVLD010016794.1:0-43858 GCA_004027595.1 Dinomys branickii
TTGTCCCAGTAGCGCGTTCTCTGTCGGGTTCAGGAGCTGAAGCCGTTCTTCCCTCCACACTCGCTCTCTTGGCTGGTCGTCTTCTTCCCGGAAGTCCTTATTTCTGTCTTCATATTGCTATATTTCATTGTTTGGGTGGTAATCCTCTGGGAGGTTCTCTCTCTGCTGCCTACCCGGTCGCCATCTTCCCGGAAGTCGAGAGTAGGATTTTTAAAAAACTTTAATCCAAAATACTTTTGTTCCCTCTGACAATCAGTAAAACGAGCACGCCTTACATTCATTGGTTTGCTGAGTGCTTACTGAGGCGGGTGTAGGGTTGGGTGTCAGGGATGTGACCGAGAGCACGCTGAATGGGGTTCCTGCCCTCAAGGAACACAAAAGCCGGGGATGGTGATGGCTGAGGACTGAGGTGGGCTTGGGGAAGTAAACAGGAATAACAACAAAGCCTGCTAAATGGCCAAGGTGGGTCCGTATTTGAGAGCAGATATCAAGAGCATGATCTTAGATTGGGTGTCAGAAAACGCTTCTCCACAGGAAGTGATATTTAAACTGAGAACTGAACACTACATACGAGTGGTCCAAGCTCACAGAAGGAGGAAGTCTGTTCCGGGTGGAGGATCACATGAGTAAGATCCTAAAGGCAAGTGAGAACATGGCACATTGCAATAATTCAAAGAACTCCCTGCGGTCAGATGTCAAGAGAAGCAAGAGGGAGGGGCACGCTGGGATAAAGGAGGGGCGCGCTGGGATAAAGGAGGGGGAAGGCACTGGCACAGGGCATCAGTGCTTGGAGGATAAGCTTAGCAAACACCAGGAAGGAAGTGGGAAAAGGGGAGGAAGGGAAGGTGGTTAGTAAAAGGTGAGTTAGTCAGGCAAGCAGCACTAAGGGAAAACTCAATACGGGTGTCAGGGACATGACATTTGCAGGAGATGGGAGCTGGAACTTCTAATTCCTGTCAGTGCTGGATTGAGATCACAGGAAGTGTGAGAGATGTTTAGTTTCTGGCAATTCTGTAGTCTGCTGTAAGGGTGAGCAAAATAGGTTTAAGAGACAGAAAATACCCTCAGGCAAAAGAATGCAGATATGGAAGACTGGCCTGAGAGAGACTGAGGTGTCCAGAATGAGAGGCCAGGGTCAGGCACTGAAATGTCTGCTGACAGTTCGAGAGGGGGTTCCAATTATAGGAACATGTGCCATCTGGCACTGATCAAATGTTATGGTTTACATAGGAAGTGTCCTCCCCAAACTCATGTACCTTGATAAGTCACAAGGCAGCCAGCCCCCCTCATGGGAAAACTTTAACTTTCAATATTTCTCTCCTTCCCTTCCCTGTTCCACTTCAGTTCCCCTCGGCCACAAAAGCCAAACCTGCCCTCACCTGCTTTGGCAGGACTCTGACAAACAGCTTACCTGGCTCGGGGTGTTCTGGCCCAACCCACCCTGCTTAGACAACACCACCACCCCAACTCGGGCTATAATGGCCTGCCGACACCCACCCTGACAAACAATATAAAAATCCACGCTTTACTCAGCTCGCCCCGCTGCCCTGGTCCACTAGGCAGCCTGCTACCGTCCTGTGATGTTCCCTCAATGAAGACTTCTATTGTGTCAGAAGGTCTGGTCTGGTTCTGTGTGGGGTCTCGATTCTATCAACCCCCAAAGCAGGATTGCAGGGGTGTAGTCTAGAGACATATTGAATCTTGAGATCTTTAGCTTCATTAGTGGGTCAGTCCACTAATGAGATCATATTTGATGGCATTATTGAGTGGTGATGGGAGCAGGAGGTGTAGCCTAGCTGTATGAGCCAATCACGAGGACTTGACCTTGGGGACAACGTGTGGTCCCTGGTCCCTTCTTCCATGGCTTGTTTTCTGCTTCTCGGCCACCTTGCAGTGTGCAGCTTTCTTCAGCCATATTCTTCTGCCACAGTGTTTCTGTCTTGCCACAGGCCTACAGGCAACGAAATTAGATGACCACACACTGACCCTTCTGAAACCACGGGCCAAAATAAAATTTTCCTCCTTCAAGTTGTTATTCCCAGGTATTTCGTCTCAGGGACAAAAACTGATTAACACCCTGGATTTGACCTAAATTCCATGTGAGTAGCAGGATAGAATCGACTTGTAAAGCCAGGTAACGCTGTGGAAGTCTGCGCCGAGGCCACGGAGTCAGCTACGGGTCTGTGTCTCATCAGTTGAAACATACACTTCCTATACTCCTGCCCTTCCCTCTGGAGTCCTGATACCAGAGGAAACATGCCATTTGAAACAGCTTATTAATTTGAAAATGTCAAGTGTAAGTAGGGAAATGAGAATCCGCAAATGTGAGCTTCATGCAGCGCAAGTATTGAACAAGGTCAAGCACGTAGCTTAAAACATGGATTAATTAGGCTACAGATATTTGGGTTGGAATTTGGCAGGCAAGCTAACTTATAGAAATTTTTGCAGAAAAGAGTGGGTCCAAAGTTTAGGGAATCTGATATATAATGATGGGATTTTGGAGCTCACAACTGTGGGTTAAATTTATCTGAATAACTGTTCTCAGTGAGAAGCTGAAGAATGATGGGAAAATGAGATCTTAGTTCTTCCTGTCCTCCTGGGTTTTCTGTCCTCATCAAATGTTGATCGTGGTGGGCTCTGTGGATTTAAATCCCTATATTCTGGCTCAGGCGCTCAAATATTGCATAGTCTAACACTGACTAAAAAGCCATGGGATCTCAGGACAACTGTTCAGCCTTTCTGGGTCTCACTTTTGTCTGGAAGGGCCTTGATGGACAAGATCATGGGTTCTCAACCTTCTCTGCTTTGTTCTAAAGAGAGCCTGCTTTCTGTTTAGCTCAGCAGAAGCCAGGGGGTATGTACCACAAATCATGTTCCTCTGTGCTGGTCTGGTAAAAATAGAGCATGAGGACAGGCTTTGGTGGCCGTGTACTGGCCTGCACTTGGACTCTGCGTGAACAACTTACCTCAATACAAGTCACGGTCCTCTCTTTCCAGAAATAACAGGTGCTGACTTTTTTTTTCTTTTATTTTTACTAAGGAGACACACTCATAGCGCCAACAACTAATTATCATACCAAGAAAACAAAAACTGCGAGGGAGCGCAGAGGCGGGCTGGCAGTGCCACTGAGTTGTACAAGTGGTGACTCACCCAGGTCCCAGGCTGGGGCTCCTACATAGCATCTTTCTGAGAAATGGGCAGAGGTCTTTTGCAAAGGAAAGAAGGTGGCGTAGTCTGCTGTATGCCTGGGTGGGAAAAGACCCCTTTCCCAGTGTCCTGCATCCTCCGGGGGGCTTTAGACCCCGCCTTCCAGGGAACTTCCACAGGAATGGAGAGCAGTCGGTTTCTGCGTCCCTGTCCTGGCTTGTTCACTACACTAATAACTTCTTCTATTACATATGAGGAAATTAAAGGACAAGCTTGGAAGCTGATCTTTCCTTTAAAGCGAGGAAGCTTGTGTTTTGCTAGTGAGAGTCTCTTGTAAAAATCGCCTTATTAGTGATGACGTAAGAGCCACGGAAAATACCTCAGTTTGCGGTTCACTTGGAGCCTGCCCTGTGCCTCGTGAGGCCCTTTCTCTGACAGGCAGCTGACAAACCTGCTCCCCGCACCAACACCAACACTCTGACCTCACTAGGGACAAGTCTGTGATTCTCTAAAGGCTGACTGATTCTTCAGAACATGCAGAGGGGGAGAGGCGGAAGCGTGTACTAATTGCTTGTACTTCTCCTCACTGGCTGTGAAGCCAAGATCTCTCCATGGAACAGAATGTCTACAAAATCTACAGGAATTCCATTTTTCTCCTCCCTCCCTCCTTCCTTTCTTCCTTCTCTCTCTCTCTCTCTCTCTCTCTCTCTCTCTGTCACTCTCTTTCACCCACCCACCCACCCACACACACACCCACCCACCCACACACACACAATATAATTTTCTATTTCTTGTTCGGCAGCAGGTTTTATCTGAAATAATTTTGGAATGATAGTGACCAGTAGGATCACGGAATGAAATGAACCACTGATTACAAAGGGAGAACTTCAGTTTAAAAGACAGAAGCCTATACCTGCCAAATAAAAACTTGGGGTAGTTAAAACTTGGAATGACCTAAGCCCCTGAAAATAGATTCATAATGCATGCTCTGGGTAAGTACCAAAGGCATTAAAATAGGTATACAGTTTCTCCAGTTAGATAGGTTTTAAATTGTATTTTTTTTCACTGGGAAGCATGTGGACTCCCATGGAAAATATAGAAAATGCAGGAAAAAGATTTTCAAAGTCTCTATAGTCTTATGCAAAATAATGAGTATTTTTTTTATTTTAAAGAGAATTAAAAATTAAAAAAACATTAAAAATGATACAGAATTTCAAAACAACATGATAGGAAATTAATGATGGTTGCTATATTGCACATTGTTATCTTCAGAGTAGTTATTCAGATTACCCAATATAGAGCCGGGAATGTAGCTCAGTGGCGCAAGTGCCTTCCTGGCAAGCACAAAGTCCTGAGATCGATTTCTGGTACAAAAACAAAACAAAAAAAAAAAAAGAAAGAAATCAGATTACTGGATATAGGCATGCAAATTTGATAAAAAATTAAGCATTAACTACTCTTTTCAATAAACCAATAGAAGTTAGTAGTCCAATTATCTTAACTTATATATTCCCTTTCTTTTCTCCCTTCCCTCATCCCAGTTGTTCTTTCCTTTTGAGCAGTTTCTTTCTCTTTCATGATATCTATTGTACCTTTCGGATTTTATTTTCTCTTTAAGTTTCTTACACTAGGGAGACAAAATGATGTTTATATATACAAATCTGATTTATTTCACTGATGAGTATGGTCTCTAGTTGCATCCATTTACCTTTATAGCTGAGTAATACTTCATTGTATAAAAATACCACATCTTTTTTATCCATTCTTTGACTGATGGACGTTTGGGTTGTTTCCAAGATTTAGCTACAACA
Organism: Dinomys branickii; assembly: GCA_004027595.1. Taxonomy (NCBI): domain Eukaryota; kingdom Metazoa; phylum Chordata; class Mammalia; order Rodentia; family Dinomyidae; genus Dinomys; species Dinomys branickii. Next base: position 4,960 of record PVLD010016794.1, read on the forward strand.
AATTGAGCTGCTGTAAACATGGGTGCACATATATCACTGTGGTATATTGTTTTCAATTCTTCTAAAAATACCCAGATGGGGAATAGCTGGGTCTAATGGGACCTCTAATCCTAGGTTACTGAGCAATCTCCACACTGATTTCCACAGTGGTTGTACCAGTCTACACTTCCACCAGTAGTGGAGAAGTGTTCATTTTTCCCCTCAGCCTCACCAGCAGTTGTTATTGGTTGATTCCTTTTTTTTTGTTTTTCTTTTTCTTTTTTTGTCATTTTGAGACAGGGTCTTGTTATGCAGTTCAGGCTGCCCTTGAGCTCACTTTGTAGCCTAGCCTGGTCTCAAACTCGCAACAATTCTCCTGCCTCAGCTTCTGGAATGCTGGGATTACAACTGTGTGCCACATTTGGCATTGGTTGATTTCTTGATGATAACCATTCTTTCTGGAGTGAGATGGAATCTCAGTGTTGTTTTAATTTGCATTTCTCAAATGACCAATGATGTTAACATTTTTCATGTATTTATTTGCCATCTGTATTTCTTCATCTAAAAAGTGTATATTCATCTCAGATGCCCATTTTTGGACTGGATCTTTGAATTTGGGGGCCTGATTTTTTTTTTAAATTCTTTATATGTTCTAGATAGAAGTCCTTTTTTCAGAGGGACAGTTGGCTAAAGTTTTTTCCAAATTCATAGGTTTTCTTTTTATTCTGTTGGTGTGCAATTCAGGCTGGCCTTGAGCAAGCCTGTTTTTGCTGTGCAAAATCTTTTTAATAAGGTGAGATTCTGGTTGTTCATTCTTTGAAATATTTCCCATGCAGTTTGATTTTTGTTCATGAATTCTCTGCCTACCCCTATGTCTTCAAGATTTCTACCTACTTTCTCTTCCAGTAGTTTAATATTTCTGTTTTAATATTTAGATCTTTGACCCACTTGACTCTAATGCATGGTGATAGCGATGGGTCTAGTTTTAGTCTTTGGCATGTGCAGAGCTAGTTTTTCCAGCACCGTTTATTAAAGAGGCTGGCTTTCCTCCAGTGAACATGTTTGGCTCCTTTGTCAAAGATAAGGTGGCTGAGTATGTTTATAGTTGTGTCTTCACCTTCTAATCTATTCCATTGATCCTCAGGTCTGTTTTTTTTGCCAATACCATGCTGATATTATAATTTTCTATCATTTGGCTTTTTGGTAATACAGTGTATGTATGTGTGAATGTATATTTAGTGAGCACATAAGCCTTTAATTATTTCATTTTTATACTGTGAATAATAACAGTATCCATCTCATAGTTTGTATTAAACAAGTTAATACAAAAGAGTGGTTAGAACACGCTTGTTACATAGCTTTCATTCTATAAGGCTAGCTATTATTATTTTATTGCTGTTATCTAATTATGCATTTTGGACTTTTTACTTAACCTGTGGTGTGCATTTTCTCATGTTAGGCTATACTTAGTCAGAAAACGTCTTTTGTTATCTATTGGCATCATTTTTTTTTAATCTAACAAATGACACTACTTTAAATTTGTTTTACTTTTTAAATTTTTTAAATTTTTTTTTTTTTTTTGGTATCAGAAATCAAACTCAGGACCTTATGCTTGCCAGGCAGGTGCTTGTGCCACTGAGCTATATCCCCGGCCCTATATTTTGTTTTATAAAGCTGGGTAGAAGCTTTTATCCAAGCCAAAACATCATTAAACAAAACCAAAGTCTTTTTGAATGAGTTGACAAGTAAAATATATATTTCTTAGATAATCTGAATATCTGATAAGTGATAGGATTTTTTTAGGTATATATACATGTATACTGTATAAGATGTGCTTATAACTTAACTGAGGCATCTGTATTTTTATTTGCTAAATCTAGCAATCCTGTGAATGACAGGAGAAAAGGGTGGGGAATGTGTTTGGTTTGCCTCATTGTTGAATACTTGTGTGTGTGTGTGTGTGTGTGTGTGTGTGTGTGTGTTTTACTTGAGGGTGAATTCAAGGACTTTACAATGAATTATTTCCTCATCCTGCTTGAATGTTTTCCTTTTTTTGAGACAGAATTTCACTAAGTTACTAAATTGCCCAAATTAGGCTTAACCAAATCTGCAATCCGCCTCTTCCTCCCAAAGTGCAGGCATTATAGAGAATTATTACCATACTCAGCTGACTATTACTAACTTTTTTAAAAAAGTAATTTCTTATTAACAGTTTACATCTTGGTAACAGGTAACCAGAAAATAGAAGCGGAAAAAAAAGGAGGGGAGACAGAGACAGGTTATTTAATCTAAAAAAGTAAACTGAATTGATCATATTATACCTAACCAGGGCATTTAAACTGTAAAAAACGAAGGAAACTATTTATGAGTAGTTATTAGTTTTATGCTTTAAAAACACTGCAGGAAACTCATCCTGGTTTTGCAAATGATCAACACTGATCAACACTACGTTTTATGGGACTGTCCTCAGCTTTCAGCTTTCACAGAAAATATGATTATGTGGCAGCCCAACCCTGGAAAGACTTGGGAAAGTCAGCCGAGGATTTAGCCAAGGGCTAAACCGCCTGTCACAGACAGCATGGAGACATCTCCCTAGGCCCCACCTGCTGAGGCCTCTCCCGGCCACAGTGGACCAGTGGGGCTCTGATAAGGGGTTTCCCCCGAGGCCTACAGGAGAAGGGAACTCCAAGGTCTTGAAGAATCTGATGATTCTCTATGAGTCATTGGCTGATAGTGGATGTTCTAAGACATGTTCTTTCCAGGGACTTAGAGACACAGGCACAGTGAAAAGGGGGCCAGGAGCCTTGTCTGGAAGTTCCCCTTGCAGAATAAGAGGAGAAACTTTACTAGGCGGGATGTTCATGTGAGGTCAGTGCAGGAGCAGGTGAAAAGAGGGTGTGAAGCAGTAGCAATCTACAATCTGCCCTCTGTGCTTTGTTGGTGCTGCTGACTGGGGCATAAAAGACACCATCATGGATTGGCACCAGGCATGAAAGATCACAGAAAAGCAGCGTAGAGCTGTTAAGTATGACTCTGAAGAAGAAAAAGATACCTTGAGAAAAATTTCTAACCAGACTGTATCAACTACATGGTGTCCCTGGAGTTTGGTGCACTTTGCTATCACCCTGAGGCATCGCTCTAACATAGCATGCCCGGGCCTCCTGCGGCTGGAGCTATTGGGGTGAAGAGTGGTACAGGTGGGCCTGGTGGCTGTACCTGCTTCCTTTACAGTAGCCACCTCCTCGTTTCCTGTCTCTTGACATCAAATTCACCAGGGCCATCTCTCCACTGTCCCTCCTCTGCCCGGGAGGCTTCCTGAGGACTACTGTTTCCCCTTATAGCCAGGTCCAGCATCAGTTCTACTCACTCTTGATACCCCCAGGGATAGGTCTCTCTCCTTTGTGATAGTCTGCATTTTTCTCCCAGGCTGTGACCTACCAGATTATCTGTTCATTTTGTTTGTGCACCTTCCATTCACAAGCTTGTTGAGAGCCAGGCCCGTTTTTTTTGTGTGTCTGAATTTCTCCAGCAACTGCATAGAGTCTGACACATCATAAACAGTTAGTTGCTAGGTGTGGTGGTGGATGCCTGTGGTCCCAGCTACTGTAAAGGCTGAGGCCAGAAGATCACGTGTTCAGGAGCTCAAAGCCAACCTAAACAAGATAGGAAACCCCTATCTCAAACAAACAAACCAACAAAACTCACCAAAAAATCAATGCTTTTGGATGGATGAATCCTAGACTGTAGGCTTAGCAAGGATTTAGTATTTAATACATTTCACTTTCTTTCACTGAAATACATCCTAAAATAAACTTCAGATTCTGAGCTACCAGATTCCATAGAATAGGGTAAAATTTTTAAATAGTAATGTTCTTCTAGGTCCATAGATTTGAGACCCTAGGAAGGGTTGTGCCCAATAATTTTAGCTCCTGGCTAAGTCTTTCAACCCGTAATTTAGGTATGATTACACCTGGCCAAATCCACTATCTTCCTGTCATCAACCTCTCAGACAGCTTTACCACAATCCGGCAAAAGCAACAAACACAGCAAAGTCTGACTTTAACCCTTGTGGCTCTTGGAGTTGCCAACGAGACTGAGAGAAGTGACAGGGCAAGGAGATTGGGTGGAGATGGAGCGGTAGGGCCAAAAGAAAGGAAATCCTGGGACAGAGAAATTACTCAGGGGAGATTGCCACCATAGTCTTCATCAACAGGTGTCTTTGAGTGCCTGAAAATACTCTAACTCAAGTTTCGGTTTGATACAAAGCCGTGCTCTCTCCCTGAGCAGCTCTTCTTCAGAAAGAGAAGTGGATTGTTGTCAGTGCCCCTCAGAGACTTCCCCGAGCCATGGCAGGGGGCGGTGACTCACTCTGCAGCATCAAACCTCTTCGACTAATCTCTCACTTAAGACGTGAGAGTGACTAATGGCTGGGAAAGTTCCCTGGAGAAAGTAACTCAGTGGGCTTGTAAATGTCCTCGGTCTGCCTGTGTGCGGAGTCTCTGCCACCTGCTTCTGAAGAACAGTGTGGCTTTTATGTTACTCACTGATTAATTTAAAAGTGGCTCAAAAGAGTTTCTAGAAGCGTGGGTTTGCTCTTTTCCTGCAAAATTTTAAACAGGAGAATTTTTTCCCTTTAGACAAATTTTACAGATCAAAAGAACATCCTAAAATTCACCAGCAGTCTCTGAACTTGTGAGTGTCTCAGGGAAGTGGAAATACAGCTATAGAAGCTTGCAGTACTTAGAGCAGACTGCTGGGTGCAACTGGCTTGGGATCCCGTCTGCCCCCATGTTTCTCTTATCTCTCAGCTCCCCTTCCCCACTGTGCAGCTCTGTGTCATGGCTGTGCCTCCCTGGCCACAAGCAGGACGTTGTTATTCTCAGGGCAACACTCCCATCTACTTTTAAAATACACTGACAGAATCGGTTTCCCTTCTTTCTCCAGGCATTGTTGGGAAGCCTTTCAAAACGGGGGAGCCAGGACTCCAGATGAACTAAAAGTAGCCTGTCTGTGCACCCCGGACCTGTTTTCCGTCCACAGAATTCCCATCTCCTTTCCCTGCATTCGTAACTCCTTTCTCTGACAATGAAAACTGTGGCTCTCCTTACCCACGACAGATTTACTTTTTGTCCCACACATAAAATTGTTTTGGAATTGCTAACTCATACCCGGGCGTCACCAAGTCAGGGAGCACACTCTCTGGGTGTGGTTCTTTTGTTGTTCGTCTTCTAGTTCATAGGCAAAATTCTACTTCTCTAAGTTACACGGGTTCTTCCTTCCCGCCCGCCCCAGCTCAGCTTTCTTACTTGTTTGCAGGACAGTGTGGGCTGCTTCTTGCCCTGGGTTTTCCAACTTGCCCTCCCTGTTCCCGTCACCTCAAGAACTGGGTATGATTTAAGTTAAACTGTGGATAACACAGGTTTGGAAGGTAAATTGCTCTTATGTACTTTATCTCTTTTCTTCTAAATTAATCTAAGGTCTGAAGAGAAGTTGTCCTAAGACAACTACTCCCCACCCCTCCTCCCATTTCCTGGAATTTTTAATTAAGAGAAAAACTGGTTTTCAAACCACTCCCTAAATCCTTTTAATTTGGGAGGGGCGGAATGAATAGTCATAAGGCTAAAAGGTCAGTATGGTGGGGGAGGGGTAGCAGCCAGAGGCAGTAAGTTATCAAATGAGTACCAGAGATGTTAGTAGAATAGACGATCAGTGAACAGTCTTCTTCATCTAGTAATAAGAGTGAGAAATAGCATGTCCTTACTTACCTCTTACGTGGGTTACTTAGAGGTGCCTGATCACAGCCCCAGAGGCAATTAGGGTTGACAGGCTCTTGTTTAACTGGACTTGTGGAGCTGGCAGGGCCTCATTCCCAATACAGTTCAGCAATTTATACTATTTCTGCTCACTTAGACTGTCCATTTGTTTGAGCATCTACTCCCAGAGGCAGACATGAGTTCCGGTCCTGTGCGAAGGATTTAGCAGAGGTTTTAATAGGCAGGCAACGTCTGCGCAAAGCACCCTACTGCTCAGTCTCACTGTTCTGTGGCCCCTCTAGTGCCTGCTACACCAACTCCACAAATCTCTGGGAAGTAAACAGAAGCCAGGGAACACGCGCGGAACCAATCATACGGACACAGAATACTAAGGTCTCTAATGGACAGCGGCATTTTGAAAATCTTTTGCACACCCTCCACCATCATTTGGACTTTTAAGACAGCGCTACTATACATGGCCAGGCCCTGCTGTTCTGCCCCCAAGCAGTACAAACAGCAGAGCCCATTTGTGCAACTGAATGAGTGTAAACAGATTCCCCCTCAATGCAGAAAAGCAGTCTTGTGTCAGTGCTGGGAACCAGGGGTTGGTAGCCCCAGGTTGAGTCACCAGGCAGGTCACAACAAGGCCAATTCTAATCCTGAAATGTTTGTTCCACTAGCATAGCAAACAGAACTCAGAACTATTATGTCAAATACTGTAAGGAACAATAAAGATTTCAAAACTTCCTGAGGTGGAAATAAGGGTGAGACCATCATAAACACGTGAGTCAGGTGTTTTAAACTCTGTGACTCAGTAACATGGTGGAGAGGGAGGGATGTGTTCTCACAGTGTTACTGGATTTGGGGTGCGAGAGTCTCCTTTGAGAGGTGGTTTCTAAGGTCTTTTCTGTCCGGAGCAAAGACTTGGTCAAGACAAGTGTAAACTGTAGTGAAGTGTTATTAAAGGTGGGAGAAGAAACAGGCGCTGCAGAGCAAGTTTGGGTAGGTAAAAGTAGGAAAAGAAGCACACCGTCCAGGGTGAGGGCAGGCCACCACACAAGAGAGGATGTGCGGAAAACTCAGTGCAGATTGTCCTTTCTGTATCACCCACTCCTCAGGCTGATGTCAGATCTAGGCCATCCTACAGAAAACCTGCTCTGGTTCCCACAAGAAGTCCAAGTGCAAGACTTTGAGAACTGCTCTGCACATGTGTCCTGGGGATTTTATTATTATTATTATTAATTATTATTTGGTCTTTTTGAGACAGGGACTCACTATGCAATTCAGGCTGGACTTCAACTCACTATGTAGCCCAGGCAGGCTCAAACTCACAGCAATCCTCCTGCCTCAGCCTCCTGAGTGCTATGATTATGGAGGTGCCCCAACACGCCCGCTCTCCTGGAATTTTTATTTATTTATTTATTTATTTGTCTTTTTGAGACAAGGTCCCTCTAGGCTGTTCAGGCTGGCCTTGAGCTCACTTTGTAACTCGGGCTGGCCTCGAACTCGCAACGATCCTCTTGCTTCAGCCTCCTGAGTGCTGGGATTACAGGTGTGCACCCCCACCAAGTGTGGCTGACCTGGGATTTTGTAATTAACAGGGCACCCCTACTTCCTGTCTCAAGAAGTTTCTGCTCTGGGGGAGATTTGGGGAGTTTGCAAGGGCAATTCTCTGTCTCTCCCTCTCTGTCTCTCTCCCTCTCCCCCCCTCTCTCTCTCTCCCCCCTCTCCCTCTCTCTCTCTTTCTCTTTCTCTCTCTCTCTCTCTCTCTCTGTCTCTCTCTCTCATTGTCCTTGTTTCTGTCTTTTAACACACTGGGAAAAGAATTCCTGTTTTACCTTGGATCTAGGGACTGATTGAAGTGAACATAGTTATTTGTGCAAAGATTAAACAATAAAAGTTATGATTTTTTTTCAAGAAGCCATCCATAAATTTTCTCCATTTTGGCTGAAGATTTTTGGTCTATTTCTTTGACGACTAAAATTAGAATTAAGCAGGTATGGTAGTATGATCCTGTCATCCCAGTTCTTTGGGAGACTGAAGCAGCAGGATTGCGTGAGGCCAGGAGTTGAAGACCAGCCTGGGCGACATATATAGTGAGCCTGTGTCTCAGAGAGAAGTAGGAAGGAAAAAGAGAGCAAAAGAAAGGGAGAATTTAGAGCAATATTCCCAGTAGAAATGTTCTTCTGGAGGTTGCAATTATATACATATTTCAGTATTTCATTTTGGGAAATCCACATCAACCCAGTGGCCTCAAAAAATTAGGAGAAAGCTTGTTTTCAAATGTCTACATCTTATCTAGGCATCATCTGAGTTATGCAAGGACAATAAATTTATGCACCGAAGTTGGTTATCTATTGGGGAAGAGCTCACATAAGGTTATTGGTATTTCCTGCCCATATGCAGCCAAAACTGTTGTAATAACAGCTTTCCTGGCTGGACTCAGGTGCCTTTGCTTCAAGTCCAGGCCAGAATCAGGAAATGAAGAGGTGTGTGTGAAAGGGAAAACTACTGGGGTGGAGGTTTAGGGCAGGGAGAACAAACTTTCTCAATCTTTTCATGACATCAAAATATTCAACATGGGTAAGTCATTAGAAAACAACAAAAAAAATGCTGTTAGTGGAAATTACCACTGGTTAGAGTTTCCACTGTACTTTCTGGTTTTGACACTGTAAATGAATTAGATAGATTTGAAAGGCTCCAATGTTTGTCAGGTGAAGAGATAGATGATCTCTTATAATTTATTTGCAAGTAGAGTGGGAGCTGCACAGCTTGGAGAAGGTCTTTTTGAAGAAAAAGAATACAAAATTAGTTATGAAACTGAGTATCAATTTAAAATTGAAAATGAGACGAGGAATATCAAGGATTACCAATTTTTAACAGCTGGAAAATGTCATATATATCACAAAATCCATAGAAAAACAACACAGTTTTGGTTTGTTTGTTTGTCTTTTTGAGACAGGGTCTCATTATATAGTCCAGGGTGGCCTTGAGCTCACTTTATAGCCCAGGCTGGCCTTGACCTTGCAATGATCCTCCTGCCTCAGCCTCCTGAATACTGAGACTACAGGTGTGCAGCACCATACCTGGCAACAACACATTTTTATTAAGCAACAGCCTGACACATTTCTGTAACATCTATTTTCCACTTTATTGACTGCCTACTCCTTTTTCAAAGTGTCTTCCTTTCTTTTCTCATTACTGAGAGAAAGTACCTGAGACCCACAACTCGAGGAGAGGGTTACTTGGGCTCACAGTTTCAGAAGTGTTAGTCAGTGGCTGGCAGGCTCACATGCAGACACAGCCTGTGCTATAGAAGGTGCTAGGAGGAGGAGAGCTGCTCACATGGTGGTGGTCAGGAAGCAGAGAGGGAAGGGTTGAGCTGGGAGGGAAGATGCATCCTTCTAGGTCACACCCCTAGTGACCCATCTCTAACCAGGCCTTGTCTTCAGTCAGCCCCCATCTCCTAACCACAAGCAGCTGTGGCTCATCAGTAGACGAATCCACTGATGCATGTGACATCATCACCTTCCAAACACATGAAGCCTTTGCAGAATACCCCAGGTTTAAACCATAACAAAAGGATGACTTTTTTTGTTTTTGTCTTTTTGAGAAAGGGTCTTGCTATGCACTTCAGGCTGGCCTTGAGCTTACTTTGTAGCTCAGGTTGGTTTTGAACTCACAATGATCCTCCGGCCTCAACCTCCCAAGTGCTGGGATTACAGGCATATGCCACCATGCCTGGCTGACAGTTTTCTATAGAGAAAGGAATGTTGTTTCTCTCCCACTGCTCATACCACACACTGGTGTCAGATGTTGTGGAACAAACTGTAGCTCTATAGTCTTGTGTAGAAACCAGAGGTGGCACAGGGGAATGTGAATAAGGAATCAGGGGAGAGTGAATAATGTGTTGAGAAGTACATTATTCAAAGCCAGTCCTATATTAGGAAGGCTGGGAATAGTGTAACAACATGCGAATGATTCTAGCCACACACATGAATTCTGTAAAACCATGTACATTCTGTTATGGTTGATACATTGTGTCAACTTGAGGAGTCTAAAAGCTTAACTAAGTAATCCAGCAGTTCTACATCCTGGGGCGAAAAGGACATGCCCTTATCTATGATGTCATTTATTGTGTCAATTAAAAATGTTTAACTAAGTGATTCAGCAGAGTGCCAGGGTCCTTACATTGTAAACATCCTCAGCTTGTGGAAGAGGAGGGCATGGAGATAGTGTGGGAGTGGGCAGATAGCTGACATACAAAAAAAGGGAAGAAAAGAGGCTTGTATCCTCCCCCTTTTGCTCTTGTTGCTTTGCAGTCTTCTGCCACCTTTAACTGTTGCCCTTGTGCCATGCCAGCCTTCCTTAGAGCCAGCCGATTACAGACTGCAACCTCCACAAACTGTGAGCTAAATAAACCTTTCCTTCCTTAATTTTGGGTGACAGATATTTAGTCTCAACAATGACAGAAAAGTAACCAAGACAGAATTTGTCTGTCTTGGTTAACCAGGAGTGGGGTGGTTGCTGTAACTATACCTGACCATGTGGTTGAAGAGCCTTTGGGAATGGGTTGTGGGAAGAGTTTGAAAATGTATGGATATTTCACCTAAAAGAGTAGCGCTGGAATGCCTTAGGCTGTTCTGTATGGGAGATTCTCAGAGCTTAAAAGACCAAAAAACAAAAAACAAAAAAGAGTAAAAACCAGGCCTGGGAAGTTTCTGGTAAAAAAAAAAAAAAAAAGACTGCATTGGCTCCTGGACTCCAGATGATGTATGTTATGGTTTGGCGGAAAGTTTATCTGCTTTTTCCTTGTATCTAGAGACTTTGCCTGAGACTGAGATTAAGGGTGATAGACTAATTAATCTTGCAGAAAAATTTCAAGGCAGTTAAATGTTGAGGTTGTGGTATTGCTATTGTTGGGGGTTTTTAGCCAGATTTATGTTAAGTATCAAGAGCAAAGAGCCCAGCAGAATGATTTAAAATGTTGAGTTTGGCCAAAAAAGCTCCAGTAAAATTGTCGACCACAAGATAGAACTGAGGAGATCTTGACTGCTAAAAGAAAACCCCAGGAAAATAGAAAAGATGGCCTGAGGGCATCACAAGAAGCAGTAAGTTTCCATTCTTTGCAGCTTCAAAACTGTAAAGGTGAAAGACTTTGCTTTGGAAAAAAAAGTCACAGAGCAACATGTTCCAGAATGGTGTTGGCTGCAGTATTTTCTAAAATGGTGGCAGCATGGAGAATTTGTTCACCAAAATTAGATTCAGAGTGCTCAGCAATTCGGGCACTCAATCCCTATAGCAAAAAAAAAAAAAAAAAAGCCTGGCTACTACTCCAGCTGGCAGAAAACCTTGCCATCATCCATATAGGGCTGGCTTTAGGTGCATGCAGAATGCAAGAGTTCTGAGATTAAAGAGGCTTCCACTCAGATTTCATAAAAAGGTGAGGCAGTGTGCCCCAGAAAGGGCACTGTGTAAAGCTATAAATGAAAAGCCAAAGGTATGCTGGAGACCCCAAAAGTTTGGAAAAGCCAAACACATGGATCATCTAAAAAAAGCTGCAAGGAGGGAGTAAAGCAGGCCTAAGAGAAAAGCTGTGGAAGCTATAATTACTGAAAGTGACATACGGGGAGTCACACAAACCCTTGGGAGCTCACAACTTGGCTTAGATTGCTTCAGATATGGGACATAAAACAATAGGACTTAATGTTTGTCCTGCTGGATTTTGGGCTTGCTTTGGTCCTAATCCCCTGTTTGTAACTTTTGGAATAAAAATGTTTACCTTGTGCTATTAAATGTTGGAAGTGTTTAACTTTTCATTTGTACAGAGGTTCACAGCTAAGAGTTTGTCTTACATCTCAGAGGAGAATTGGGACGTGGACTTTTCAGCAATGCTAAAACTGTTAAGACTTTGGCAACTCTTGCAGATGGACCTAAATGCCTTTTGCATAAAGTGGTGTGCATGAGTCTTTAGGGGGCCAGGGGCAAAATGTTATGGTCCTAATGTAATATAATGTTGGTAGACTTAATACTGGTTCTTAAAGATTGTTAAACCTGTGTTATAATGATCAAGTTGTAAAATGATAATAATAATGTCTTTATTTCTAAAAACTGGTTTAAAGAAATGTGTCTGGTTGGCAAGTTGAGTAGGGGTGGATTGAGAGATTTTTTTTTTTTGGTACTGGGAATAGAATTCAGAACCTGGTTGCTTGCCAAGCAGGTGCTTGTGCCACTGAACTATATCCCCAACCCCAGGGCTATGTCCTCCCTCCACAAGGTGTGGATTGTTATGGTTGATACATTGTGTCAACTTGAGGGGTCTAAAAGCTTAGCTAAGTAACTCAGCAGTTCTACATCCTGGGGTGATGCCCTTACCTCTTTAGGATGTGGTTCATTGTGTCAACTTAAAAAGTTTAAAAGTTCAACTAAGTGATTCAGCAGGAGGCCAGGGGCCTTACATTATAAACATACTCAGCTGTGGAAGAGGAGGGCACAGAGATGGTGTGGGAATGGGCGGATAGCTGGGGCACAATATAAGGGAGGAAAAGAAGCTTGTTCCCTCCCCATTTGCTTAAGAATAAACCTTTCCTTCCTTAATTTTGGGTGTCAGGTATTTTGTCTCAACGAGAGAAAAGTAACCAAGGCACATCCCTAAGTCACTTCTTCATTAACTGGATCTTCAAAATTCTCAAAGCCATCCAGTGTGAGGGGAAACTTGATGGAGAGGAAATAGGACTGGAAACAGAATCATTTACACAAAATGTAATTATGCAAAGTAGTTCATCACAAAGTGTGATTAATACCTTTTAGTGTAACAAATATTGTAGGAACTTATGACCATATGGACACAGCAATGGACCTCTTCCTTTCCAGGAAGGAAGAGGTGAGCTCTTATATTAATATCAGAGGAGAGCTTTGATATTTAACCTTCATTTGCCTGGCAGTAAATCTATCTGTGCTTCTGTATGAATTCAAGCAGGTGATTTAACCACCCTTGCCTCAGTTTCCATCCCTATGTATTCCACTATAATCTTGTGAGGACCAAGTAAAATAAGTATGTAAAATTGCCTGAAAAAAATAAAAAACAGACTCTACTGTTTGATAAATTATTCAGAACAGGCCTCAGGCTTAGATAAAATAGTTTATGGTTAAGTGGTTGAGCAATTTGAAGAATCTGCTGTATGGATCAGCACCCTATTCTGGGGGTATAATTTAATATTAGCCAAGTGGTTATCCATGTTCAATAAATGAGAAGCAGCAGAAAATAAAAAAGCTTGGAGAACCTACTAAGAAGAAAACTTGAAAGTTCAGGGGCTTGTTCTAGTCTCCTGAGAATAGCCTGTTTCCTCCCCTGTCAAACACCCATTCTGTGATCCAGATCTTCTCATTGCCCACAACATTACCAACTACAAAATTTCCACTGCAAGAACCTCCTTCTGACCTGACTGCTATCACTTTTCTTGCAGCTCCCTTACAATACTGCTGCACAGGCAAATAATCCTTCAGTGCCAAAGGAACTCTTCTCACGCTATCCCTCATCTGTCCTGTCCTCCCTTCCTTCTACACCCACTATAAGATTCTTCACTCCTTTATTTCCCATTTATTAACCTTGAAAACTTAAACCCAAGTCTCCACATACTTCTTATCCACTTGAGGAGCAGGATACCACGGGAGAAAACATCTCACCATACTGATTTCATTCACAGAAAATTCATGACCACATATCTCAAGTGGACTCTTGGCAACGTTCAGGAGCTTCATAAATTTCCTTCACAGTTTATTGTACTTACTGAATGATTGATGGATGGGACCATGTTCTTGAGCGCTGGGACTGTAAGGATGCACCATCACAGTTGATGACCTTCACCTTCAGACTTTCTATGGCAGCTGTTTTACATCATTCTTTTCAGATAACCAACATCATTGCCTGTTCTTTCTCAGCTGATAGCTTGGTCTCTTATTTGACTAAGAAGACCGAAAACCCACCACTGAGTTCACTGCCAATTTTAAATTGTCTGTATTTCCTGCCTTCCCTTATTTTACACAATGGAAAAGAATTTGACTGTGTCTCAGCTAAGAACTCTTGTTTTGGTCTGAACCCTGTTCAGGATCTTGCTCTTGGAGCTTTTCACTTTCTTGCATCATGCTTTTCTCATCGTCCCCATCATCACTTGGCACAGAAAGACACCATAGTATTCATAATCATAAACAAGACCCTTTCTAACCCTCATGTGTTTCTTAGCTGCCAGCACGTTTTAAGACTTCTCTCTCCTTGAGAGTGCTCTATATTTGCTGCCTCTCACGCCATTCCTCTCATTGTCTCCTTTATTATTATTATTTTTTAAAATTTATTTTTACTTTTTTTTGAGCCAGGAATCGAACTCAGGACCTCCCGCTTGCCAGGCAGGCGCTGTGCCGCTGAGCTACTTACCCAGCTCCTCCTGTGGTCTCCTTAACCTGTCTTAATCGGATCGCTCTTTCTACCCCCTCAGAGCTACCGTTGTTGAGTCACCAGTAAACGCCTTGCTGAAGCCAAGCCCAGCCACACTGAATTCAGACTTCTAATGCATTTGACCTGAATCTTTCTTTTCTTGAGACTGCTTCACATATTCTGGCATGGCTTCGGAGAGTGCACACTCCTCTACTCCCGCTCCTGCTTCTCATTCTACTTCCCTGGCTCTTATCTCTCCCCTGTTCTCTGAATTTTGGAGGAGCTCAGCACCCAGGCTCCAGCCTCTATCCCGTGCCCTTTCTAATCCCGTTGTTTAGGCAATCTGATACAGCCTGATACCGACCCCTGTCTCGTCACTGTCATCCAGTTCATCAACGCGCCCTCTTGTCCTACTTTGGAAATTTATTTAGACCTTGGTCAACCACCTACACCCTCCCATTCTAGTCCAAGAATCCATCAACTCTCTCCTAGAATATTGCAAAACTGATCTCTTGCAACTTGCAATAAATTCTTCACAGAAGCAAGTAGAACAATCTTTGAAAACTGTGAAACAAACAAAACCTGCTAATGCCTCCTCATTACACTCAAAAACATTCCAGCCTCCTCACCATAGTCTATTGGACTCTGCGTGATCCGGCCCTGTTCGTTTCTCTGACTTCATCCCTCCCGCCCTCTGCCCTCTCTCCTGGCTCTGGTTGTACTGCGTGTCTTGTTCCTTAAGCACTGGAAAGTCTTTTGCTTTATTGGGGTCTTTGTCCTTACTGTTTCCTCTGGCTGACATACTCATCCTCTAGACTGTCGAACATTTTTATTTTATCCAAATGTTTCACTATCCTATCTGCCAAAAAACAGACTTCATGACTTTGCACTGATTATTTTTTCATAGCATTTGTGACTGTCTGATATTATATATATTTTTGTTGCTGGTCGACTTGACAAGAATGTAGGCTGCTTGCCAGTAGATGTTATCTCCTGTCTTTCATACCCAGAAGAGCTCCAGGCACCTAACATCCCTCAATCAGTATCTGTTGGAGGAAAGAAAGAACAGAAAGCTTGACAGAAATGGAGTGGGCCTTTCATCCCAGCACTGGGGAGGCCGAGGCCAGAGAAATGATTGCGAGTTTGAGGCCACCCTGGATTACCTAAAAGCCCCTGTCACAAAACAAAACAGAAGAATGAGAGAAAGAGAAAAAACATCTAAGATAACCTTTCTGCTCCTTATGGCCTCCACCCAGATTTGGAGCTTCTGTCAGACACATTCATTCTCCCAACAAGATTGTGCCCAGTCCTGTGTGCCTGTCCTTGTTTCTAGGCTCTGTTCAATGTAATAGTCAGACCCTACCCCTTAGCCTATCTTTGTAATGATCTGTTTTAAGATAGTTCACATCTCATTGCCTTTGATAGAACTTATGCTGACTGTCGGAATCAAGGCAGCTTCCTTCTGCCTCCCACTGTACTCTCCACTCAGCGTGTACCATACATTTTGGCAATGATTTCACATTGAGTGTGACAAGATCCTTAAGTTTCTTTTTGGTACTGGGAATTGAACTCGTGACCTTGAGCTACCATGCAGGCGCTTACGCCGCTAAGCTATATCCCTGGCCCTAGAATCCTTAAGTTTTTCCATCAATTAGTGTAAAGACTCCTTTGGGGCCAGAAACCATTTCTTAGTCTTTTATGTAAGCCACCATGGCTACCCTTTACTTCCTATATGGCTTAATCAATATCTATTAATCTGTTGATAATAAATGAATTGCAATTAGAAGTAAAACAGTGAGCTTATTTTTATTTTTAAAGGTAGTTTACATGTTAATATATGTACTTATGCAAATAGAATATAATTTTATATCTACTTATAAAACATAAAGGTAAATATCTACTGAAACTACCTTCATTGGTATGGAAAGGTCAGTAGAAGCTCAGTGAATTCTGACCCAGTTCCTGTCACCATTGAGAGTGAAGGGCTTCAGGACAGTGTCTCTCTATATGTGTGCAATATAGCTTTGGCTCTGAAAACTGGATCAAAGGCCTTGATCCAATGGGCATGTCCTTTTCATGGTGGCTTCCAGGCCACAGGCTCCTACAGTGACCTGAGCCATTGCTGGCTCTCTGTAGGTGCAGTGTGGTCCTCTTAGATTCCTCATGCACTAAGGTACACTTTCTATCTCTTGAGCTCGACAACTTTAAATCTAGTTTCAGTACTTGAGGGTGGGGCACCTAGAAATGAAGGAAAAAGACTGAAGAGCAATTATCGTTTTCCCTAAAGGACTGAAGATGTGAAACTCTCTGGACAGTACAGAGGGACAATGATTTTTCTGTGAAAGTTGGGAGTAACTAGAGACCACGAGGCCTTCTAATTCTGAAAAATGAAATCTTGTCATCACTCTCTTTTACTTGATCTGTAGAGTCAGAGTAAGGGAAAAACTGGGAATTAAATTATATTGCCATCCAAACTTTATAGTGAATAATTATGTAAAATACAAAGTTTGGATCATTTTTATGAGATAATTTTTCACAAGTTTGCATCTTTTTTATTTTAACATAATAAAGAATTATGTATGTTAAAAAATCTAGCATCCTGCATCTTGCCTAATGCAATGTATATGCTGTAAAAAAAGAAAGGAAAGAAAGAAAAACAAAAAAAAAGCAATAGTGATATTGTCATCTGGAATAATGACAACTACACATCTGTACCCCATGGGATTTATGATTTCATCCTCATTAAAAACATGTACTTTTGCATGTGCAGATAAAATAGAAATAAGCCAGTCAAACGCCAAAGAGGTAACCCAACAGCTATCATCAGATGTGGTTTTCAATACTTTCACATGTATTTTTAGTGGTTTTCTTTATAAAGAAAAGCTTCAGAATGTTGGTACATCCATTGGAAGAAAGTTTGTACAATTAGAGTTTCTCTAATCAATGTCCCCTCCCCCATTTCCCAAAGGCAACAGTCACCGAGTTCCTGCCAACATCCTGCCTTAGTTTGCTGTGGCTGCTGTAACAAAGCGGCTCCAAGCTCGTGCCTTCAACAACAGAAAGTTATTGTTCCTTAGTTCTGGAGATGAGAGATTCGAGATCAAGGTGTTTTCTGGGTGGGTTCTGTCCGAGGCCTGTGGGGAAGAGTCTGCTCATGCTTTGTCCTAGCTGCTGGTCGTCTGCTCACGTATCCCCTCCTTCACCTGAATGTGCATTGCCCTAGGCACAGGTCTATCTTTGTGTCCATATTTCCCCACAGATATATATGTATGTATATGTCAGTCATGTTTGATTAGAATCTACTGGAATGATTTTGTCTTGTTTAAATCTACAAAAACTCTAGGTAAAGTCACATTTGGAGGTGGGGGATGAGAGCTTCCACATATCTTTTTCGAAGGCACACAACTCAAGCTATAATAGTCCTTATCTATCCCCATTCTTGGCAGGCAGATTCAGGAGGAAGAACACAAGTTTGAGGCCAGCCTAGGTTACATAGGGAGTTCAAGGCCTAACCAGTAATTGAACTGGGAGACAGGCCGTGGCACTCCCAGGTGTATGTCATCCCTGCAATAACATGTCAGGATTACAGTGAGGCTGGTGATGGTGGCTTTCTAAAGAGTCACGACTGAGATGTCCAAACCATGTTCAAATGGCTGCTGTAGGCAGGAAGCATTATTGGAATAGAAGCTGAAGAGTGCTTGGAGCTGGGTGTGGTGGTGCAGGCTTGTAACCCCAGCTCCTCAGGAGGCTGAGACAGAAGCATTGACAGTTCAAATCCAGTCAGGGCAATTTAGGAAAACCCTGCCTCAAAAAAAAAATTCTTTTTTTTAAAAAGGACTTGAGGATGTAACTCAGTAACAAAGCACTTGCCTGGCAGGTAGGAAGTCCTGGGTTTAATCGCCCAAAATGAGCACTTGATAGCTTTTCAAACTTTTATGACCAGGAGACTGTTGATCATAAGTATGCGCAGGCAATCAACCAGTCATAACATGCACGCCACACAAAGGGCTCTTTATGTTACCTCTCTGGGTTCTGCACCTGATCACTTACCCTGGCCTAAGGCGCACTGACTTATCAGCATCCATTCAAATGACTCAGTCCATATCGCGGGTCCTGGTGAGCACTGTGAGTTGACTCAGAGGAAGCTGGAGACCCATCAAAGATGCTGTCCCTAAAGTACAGGTATACTTCAGTTGTCAAACTGAAAGTCCAACTTGAAAAAACCTGTATGGGTGGAGAGTGAGTTGCGCGTTACACCTCGACATGGACACGAAGGGCTTATGCTTCGGTCTCCCCATCACTCTCACCTGGACAGCATGTAATGCTCATGTTAGGGCACTAAAGCACTTTTGCTCTTTATTTGTGTAAAATGTCGTAACCATAGGCCTAAAGAAAGTTACTGACACCAGCAGTAAAGGTTAGAGAAAAACTGTGAGAACCGTGATAGATTAAACATTGTGAAATTGGTTAACATCCCACCAAAATGAATTTATAAGTGTAATTTTGGGTCTCAGAACCATTTATTTGGTTTAGCATTATTTCTTATTGGAAAGATATGTTTAGTTATTGAACCTTTTGGTGTTGGCACATGAATTTGGAACAAATTGAATTTGGCAACTGAGGTACTGCTGAATATGCTAGATTAATCAGTACAGTCAACCATGGTGCTGAGTGTAGTATAACTTTGCTATGTGTTTTAAAATTTCTATAAAATGTTAAGGGAAAATAAAATCACATAAATCAACTCCATGAACACTGATTTAGAGCGACCAAACAAGCTCTGTTAGCATCCAATTATAAATATAGAGAACACTCAAAAAGAGATATTAGGGCTGGTTTTTTAACTTTTTTGGTGATGGTTGGGTGAATGAAACATTACCACTTCCTGTTTTGAGTTCTTTCCCCATTTTAAATTATTCATATGTAGTAAACAATCTTTTTGTTTTATTTATATTATTTTGTTTAATTAATAGCTATTAGATCCTACCAATCTGTAGATTTTAAAACATTCACCTAGCCAAGCATGGTGGCACATACCTATAATCCCAGCTCTGGGAGGCTGAGGCAGAAGGATCCCACATTCAAACCTAGCCTGGGCGACTTAGTGACTTTGTCAAGCTATAGTAATTCTTATCTAGACCTAGCCAGTAATTATCTTTAGTTGTTGTTTTGTTTTGTTTTAGATAGAGTTTGCATAGCTCATGCTGGTCTTGAACTCACCATGTAGCTCCAAATGGCCTCAATCTCATGGTAATCCTCCTGCCACAGCCTTCCAAGTGCTGGGATTGCAAGTGTGTGCCACCACATTCAGCTAGGCACTAATTATCTATACCTAGCCTGTCTCAACATAAAACATTTTATGTTGCTCAGTGCAAATGCCTTGGATTCAACCCTTCATGGCGCAAAATAAGGCCTTCAATTAAACAATAACTTCTTACCTATCACTAGTTTTAAATCCCCTCCATTTATTTGCATTCTAGATATGATTATGAATTTGACAGCAGGGGTGCAACAGAACGCAGACAGAGTAGCACATTCCCACTTTGGGAGCTTAGTCCTACAGCAGAGTAGTTAAGCGAGCAGTCTCTGGAGTCAGATTGTCTGCATCATTAGAATTTCAGCTCAGTAGGACTTTGGGCAAATTACTTGTCCGTCTTTGTGCCTTATCTCAAGATCCAGCACGATGCAGCTATTAGGGTGGTAAGAGCTCTCTCCAGAAGCCTGATTCTATCTTCTGTGTTTCTCTCTCGTATCCCTATCTGCCTGTATCTCAGGCTTCACAAACCTGAATCAGAGCAGCTCCTCATGGCTGCGCCTCACGGGACTTGCTTCCTTTTCTCCTGCCAGGGCCCGCAGTGGGCTTTCAGGGACTCCACGCCATGCTGCTGCATTCCGAAAAGGGACCTGCTTTGTTTCCGGTGTGCCCTTAGCATCCTCCCTGTGTCTCTCAGCTTCACAAATTACTGCTCCCTATGTGAACATTTTTTCCACCATTGATTTCCCTCCCCTCTCTGACCCTGTCTACAGTCACCTCCTGATCTTCTGCAGCCTCTGGTCTATAGAATCCCTTCAGATGCCAGAGGGACATTTAGTCAAATCTCTTCACAGTCAGTCCACAGAAATTTGTCTTAGTGCCATCCAAAGCAATGTGACTCTTTCTTTCACAAATCAAGTCAACCTAAATGATATGCACACATATAAGTGTGTGTGTGTGTGTGTGTGTGTGTGTGTGTGTATTTCTTTTTTAAAGAAAACCAATTTCAATAAGATAAAGTGGCATATATGTAGAGCTGGGTTTTTAGCCTTTTCCTTTTTAATGATAGAGCCTTGGTATGTAGCCCAGGCTGGCCTGGAACTCTGGGCCTCAGGTGATCCTTTGGCCTCTACCTCTGATTAGCTGAGCTTATAGGGACGTGCTACCATACCTAGCTAGGTGGTTTTTTTTTTTCCTTTTTTGTGGTAGGTGTCATTGTGTAATTCAGGAGGCCTTGAACTGAATATGCTACCCAGGCTGCTCTTGATCTAGCAGCAATCTTCCTGCCTCAGCTTTCTCAGTGCTGGGATTACAAATGTACACCACAATTCCTGGCTTTGTTTGAGACAGGTTCTTGCTATGTAGTTTAGGCTACCTTTGAAGTCAGTAGATAGCCCAAGTTGGCCTTGAACTTGGTTGGATCTTCCTGCCTCAGGCTGTCTGTGCTGGGATTACAGGCATGTGCAGCCAGTTTGGCAAGAAATTGGTTTTAAAATGTAAATTATAAGCTGTCTGAATAATCTGCTGAATTAATAGATAGCCTAATGAAACACTTAAAGATCAAAACTCTAAGAATATCACCTATTAGGACAACTTATTTTCAAACAGCCAAGGAGGCAGACAGAGCACTTGACTGGGAGCTGGTGGCAGGTGGAGCACGGAGAGCAATTTACATAAGCAAGCAGAGGGCCTTCCTGGCGGCTTCAGTTGAAAATAATGGTGTTCTTACTATTTTCTTTGAGCTGTAAACTGGGTGGTGATGTACCGGAAATGTACTCATTTGATTATTACTAATAAAATTCTAAAAAACAATCCTGTTCATTTTCAGAGAGAACTGATAATATGGGAAGTGCCCTGCGCGCCAAGTACCCGAACACAGTGCCTGTACGGGTTTCCCTGGTGGGGGTCTGAGGACTGCCCTCCACGTGCGAGGTCCCCTCGTGTGCAGATCCAAACTCTACAGGTGATTCAGGTGGGCCTTGGAGTTACGGAACCGCTGCCTCTTGCACCTCAGGCCTGAACACAGCCCATTTCCCATCTGATGGTGGCACACAGAAAAGTTCACTATCCAAGAAAAGGTCATTATGATGTGCCAATATTTATCACTAATGTTTCAAAATCTTCAGTTCTCTTATGACTTCTCAAAATCAATCTTTATAGTTGTGATGATTAATAAGATTTAATTTTAAACATTAAATTTTAATTTACTAAGATTTAACTTTAAATTAAAATTAATAAGATTAATTTTAAAAGAATATCAAATACAAACTCCACCGATACATCTTGTGGCTCCCAGTTACCCCTTTTCAGGAAGCCAATGGAGGTCCTTATTTATTCATGCAAATTTTCCCAGGGCCATCCCAGGACCCCACTTTCTTCACCAGAGTCCTTACTCTGGCTCACAGGTGCTTAGCACACAGAGGGAGGAATCTGGAGGGAATGTTGTGTTCTTTGCAGGCCTCACATATCTTTTTTTTTTTTTATTTTAAAGACAAAAGAATGGAGACATATGAACCAGAATAAGCCATAAACAATACCGAAAATACAAAATTATACAGAATATAGTAGGGAATTAGCACTGGATGTTGTATTACATAATGTTATCTTCACATTAGTTAACACAAAAACATTAAAGAAATACCAAATTATAGAGAAGATAGTAGGGAATTTGCACTGGATGCTGTATAATATAAAGTTATTTTCACTTCTGTTAATACAAAAACAATTGAGGAAATACAGAATTATAGAGAACATAGAAGGGAATTAGCTCTGGATGCTGTCCTACATAATGTTACCTTCATCTTTGTTACTCAGGTTACACAGATGATGGCCCTTTTGATCAGTTCGTTTTTTCTCCTCCCTCATCTCCGTTGCCCTACCACTCAATCAGTTATCCTCCCTGTGATAATAACTGTACTCCTGGGTTTATCTATATCCTTGGACTCTCGCCTTGGGAAGAGATATAGCTGCCTCAGACTATACTATAACATACAGGGGTGTATACAAACTGCCATGGTTGGAGGTGGGAAAGCACATATGCTCACAGCAGACCGCCCGGCTCCACCCCGTCACCGTGCCATGGGAGGGGGTGGGTCCAGATCCTGAGGTGCCCTCAGCGGGGCCCACTGTGGAGCAGCCGCGGGGCTCACATATCTTTGTAAGGAATTTACCCCATAATTGTATAGTCTATACAAAGAAAACGCTCTGTCTCACTTCTTGTCCCCAAATGGCAGTGTATTCGCTTAGTGAATTATGTTCCCCTACATATACCTCTTCTTAGTTTTCATTTTACGCTTCATCTTTTTCAACTCTAGCTACTTGTTATAATCATCTTGGGAGCTTTGAGAAATTCTGACACTCAATCTTCACCCCTAGAGAGAGTTTGACTTCATTGGCCTGGGGTGGGGCCTGAGCATCCCATTTTTCAATGCATGGTCAATGTTGAAATTTTAGGTTTCATCAAAGTTTATGACAAAATACTTTAAATACCAATTCCAAGCTAGGTGCAGTGGTGCATGCCTATAATCCCAGCTCTGTGGGAGTCTGAGGTAGGAGGATGCCAAGTTTGAGCCTAGCTGGGGCAAATTTAGTCACTTAGTGAAAGCTTGCCTCAAAAAATGGGGGAGATGGGTGTAGGGCAGCTGAGGATGTAGCTCAGTGCCAAGGCCTTGGGCTCAGTTTCTAGTACTGAAAAGGAAAATCAATTCCATTCAAACCACCCCCACCCCCACTACACGTGAGAATTGTTTGATTTGACAACACCCTAAAATTAGTTGACACAGCTATTATTCTTGGCTTGAGATTTTCTGGGAATTTGGCTACATTTTACTGTTTAAGCAACATGAGAATTCCCAGATTCATCTCCCCCAAAAAGACACAGAAAGATTTTTCATCACCCAATGGCGAATAACAGTAGTCCCTAAATTCACATTTTATACTACTCAGAAGAAGAGCTGCACAGAGAAACCTTGTTGTCTCAATGTGTCATAAAGTCTCTAATTTCAAAGCTTTATAGCACTTGGTCTGTATAAAATCCAACATGTGTAACAACATCAACTGTGCTGTTTATGCAGTTCAGTTCCATTTCATCGATTTTTAGGACTTTGACCTAGAACAAGTCTATTGTCCCCATGTCACCAGACTGGGTCCAAGGGGCCCTAGGTAATATTTAAACCACCCCTTGAAATAAAGATACAGGTTCCCTGACTCCCATTGTGGAAAATGAATTTTCAGGTTGCATCAGTAAAAGAGGCATGAGGAGGATTTATTAGATAGATACAGGATGCATTCAAGAGCGGAGTGTGGGTGCTCAAAGACGTGAGGCACAATCCAGTGGGGAACTGAGGACCTTTTATGTGTTTTGGGAGGTGGAAACGTGGGATTAGTCTTAGTCTTAGTGACAGGAGAGGATGGCCCACCCCTAGTGAGATAATGGTCTGTTCCTATAGGAAATGCCAAAAGGGTGATCTGTTCCTGAGTGAAGGAGAATCATTCGTGAGCAAAAAGGAAGGGGCAGACTGATTTGCAGCTAAAAAGGAGTTGCCCAGCTTTGCTGTTTGGGGAAAAGGGAAAAAAAATAAATAAATCAAGCTTGTATTCTGAAGGTGCAGGTTTTCTTTAAAGTACAATTTTTAAAATTTCTATTTCCTTGTCTCCTTTCTACCTAGTTTAATGCCTTCTACCCTGCCTCACCCAGAAACAGTCAAAGCTGTGACGTCTCCATTTGGCCATATGTGTGTATCCTCTCTAATAAACAAGGTTGATAACTTGCAGCAGAATAAGCACAGGCAAAGATGGGACTGGGTTGGTTTTTGAGGGTGACGACTGCCTCAGTAAGGACACCACCAGGTGCATTCGATGGGGGGAAGCCACCAGCCTGCTGCCCTGTCAGCAGAGAGGATGGCAGGATGCCTTTCTTGCCTAGTGATGGCTGGGGCTCTTCAGGTGCTGCGATGAGTTTTGTGAATTGGATTGGTGCTGACGGTGGGGTGGTGGGGGGTGAATGGAAAGACTTTATGGGAGTAAGTCGCTAATCCTTTGGGAAGTTGAAAAAACACACATCTGTATACCTTTCTGGGAGGGGGAGGTGCAGCAAGAAGACAAAAAGAACAAAAGAACCCCCCCAATTTTGAAGGGCAGTCCATTCAGATGGTGTCCTCAGCCAGCGCCCTCCTCTGTGACTTTTTGTGTCACACTGGTGGCACTTGCATTTGGCAGTTGCAATCATTTAACAGCTGTACCCATACCATGAAAGCTTTTGGAGCTGGGCAGGCAGCAAGAATTCAATGTGATCATTGCTAAATCCATTTAAAGCCAAAGCCACAGGGGGAAGTAATTAGGTTTAATGGATATAGCATTTTAAAATGAAAGCGCATGGGCTTTGATTTACTTAATTTAATTAGACCTATACCTTAGGTTATCTCATTTAAAGTGTTTCCATTTATGCTTTGACTCTATGACCTTTGCTTAAGAGGCTATTTTCCTTGCACAATGCAATGGGGTGCTCCTCACCTCTCCTTCACAGGCTTCTGTGTCAGCCAGCGTCGGCTTCCCAGGTCCTTCCTAGCGCAATCTTCCAGCGGCTGGCGGAGCTGCAGGAGGCGAGCGCCTGTGGAGATTTGCACCATTGCCTGGCACTCTCTAGCAGCTGTGTAAAGTTCCTCTTTCTGAGCCCTGGTTGTTCCTGTAACTACGAAGGCTCACTTACTTATGCTGCAGGATGGGGCTTCTCAAGGGCATTCCACACTCCCCAGGGCAGAAGCCCTGTGGACTCTGACAACACATTAGGCAAGAACGAAATGTTCATTTCCAGAAAGAAAATCAGTCTTGCACGGTCATGCAGGGTGCTTTATCTGAGCCAGAAAAACCTGGTACATGGGTGTCAGCTAGTTCAGCCTCGTGATTAGCTAGGCTGATGACATAGTGAGTTCTATCCAAGCGTTCTTTGAAGATCCCCCTTGCTTTAGTGTTTCCACAGAAGATAGGAGGTGCCGGAAAGGGGACACTGAGTGATGAGAAAAAAACTCGGTCCCTAATGTGGCTCCTGTGTAAGGCCTGGAGAGGGGTGACATAGGCAGCAGAACTTTGGAATACTAGAGCTATGAGACAAGGAATTCATGAGAGGATAACGTGGACCCATTTCCGCTCTTGGAGAGGTGCGGGCCTCCTTGCCTTTCAGCAGGCCCGCTCCGGCGGGAGTCTGAAACCACTATCTGTGGCCCTCTTTCTCTCTTCTCCCTCTTATTTCTGGAATATTTTCAGAAAATTAGTGCTGTCGTTAATGATGAAATAGATTTTCTGTTAATGTTCAGTAAGGGTGATATTAGAGACAAATTCTTCCATCAGTTTAAATATACACATTATATACCTAGCCCCCATGAGACTTGGTAGTATTATGGGCTGCTTTCTCCACGCTTGCCATTCCTCCCCACATGCATAGGAAACACTACAGTAGGATTATCTATTCATTCTTTTTGTTTGTTTTGAGGCAGAGTCTCACGTGCAGTTCAGGCTGGCCTTGAGCTCACTTTGTAGCCAAAGCTGGTCTCGAACTTGCAATGATCCTCAGGCCTCGGCCTCCCAAGTGCTGGGATTACAGCCATGTGCCACCATACCTGGCTTTATTTATTCATTCTTAATAGAACAAGCAAGACAACATAGACACTGATCAACTCAATAGGTGTTTATTCAGTAAACACTTCGTTTTAGGCACTAAGCCCAGGTGCTGTGGTCAATACAAAAATGCCTAAGACTTGCTCATTCTCCCAAGGGTTTCTAGTGCAGTAGAGAAGATGAAGTTGTGGATAAAATAATTCAAAAGAGAAAGTGGCAAATATTAACTATGAAGACAGTGCTGTGAGACTGCAGGAGACAGACCATGTCGGATTTGGGGGGTTGGGAGTGCCGTCCGCACTGGGCTTTGGTGCAAATGGTTTGTACATGGTGGGTGGAGATGGGCACCCGAAGTTGTAGGAGTGATGAGAGCAAACTTACAGTCCTGGGAAGCTCTGAGTACTGTCTGGACCCACACACGGGTTGCCTACTTGAGGTAGAGGACCTGCCTGTGAACTGTTAGAGGATCCGCTAGAGTAAGGTCCAGAGAGCCCTTTGGTGTCAACTTAGGGAGTTTGAACTTTACCAGTTATTCTAGTTTCCGAGGATTGCTGTAACAAAGTTTCATGGGGAGCAGTACCGGGAACCAAAGTCAGGACCTTGTGCTTGCCAGGAAGGAATTTGTGCCACTGAGCTATATCCCTGGCCCTGTTGTCGCAAAGTTTCATATAGCAAGTGGCTTAAATAGCAGAAACTTACTCTTCCACAGTTACTGGAGGCTGGGAACCTGATGTCAAGGTGTTGTCCAGGGCTGTGCTGCCTCCGAGGGTGCTGGACAGATCTGTTTTGGCCTCCTCGCCTCCCATGGTTCCCAGCAGTCCTCAGCACTTTCAGCGTATAGCTGCATCTCTCTAGTCTCTGCCTTTGTCCCCCATGGCCTCTTTCCTGTATATCTGTGTCTGTCTGTGTGTCTTTCCTGTATATCTGCGTCTGTCTGTGTGTCCTGTCCTCTCCCTGTAAGGATAAATGTGATATCATTTAGGGCCCGCCCTCATTCAGCATGAGCTCATCTTAACCCATTATATCTTTAAAGGTGCTCTTTCCAAATAGTATTCTAGTTTAAGCTTCCAATTGGACACGAACTCTGGGAGCCTATCTTCAACCTACAACACCAATGTGCTACTAAGAGTCTGAGTGTGTTTTGATATCAAGTTCAGTTTGAATTTTACCAGTCTAGATGTGTGCATTCAAAGAGAGACTGGGAAACTCGTTTCTAGGGCAAGCCTCAGTCCTGCCTAGGTCAGACCTGGCACATCTGGCCAGCTCCTAACACCTGGCTTCCCTATGCCACATTCGCAACAGCCACACACCCACACACACTGCCTGAGTGCTGGAGTTGTGCCCTCCATGTCTGCTCCCTGGATGTGGCCCCAGAACTCCATGTAGCTTGTACAGGGGTGGAAGGGGGAATCTGTACCCAACTGCCAGCCACTGCCTAGGACTGCAGAGTAGGAGGCAGGTGTGGGATTCACATCCAGTGTTTCTGTTTCTTTCAACTCTATTTCCTCTGCTCCCCCATGGCTTACTTTTAGAATAATATGTTTGTCGGATTAGGAGCTTGAAAGTAAAACTTTGATCTTAGATGATGTTTTCTACAATTTATTCCTTGCTTTGCAGACAACTCAATAGCCATAACAGAAAAATATCCATTAAAAAATATCTCTGAGGCGTTCATTCATGAATACATTTTTGAATAAATGAATACACTGAATATTTCCCATATGATGCACACTGTACCAAGGACTCTGTATCATTGCTCTCCATTTTGCACTTTTAATGTAGGTGAGACTATAACATGTTTAACATCAAAACAAAACAGAGTCTCTTGATATTTCTTTTTATAGTTCAAGAATTAAATGAAATCATGTCATAAATTTAGAATCTTAACACATTCCACACACTATTATTATACTTATTAACTGCACAGGCTGTCAAATACGGGCCGCTCGGAGATTTTAGTAGCATGTGATATACTTTGCCTCTCAGGTTTGGATCGAATGTTTGTACCTTTGAAGGATTGACACCTCTTTCTGGAAAAGATTAGAAATTTGGTTTCTTCAGAATTATGACAAGTACTGCAATATGCCCATTGTAGAAACTCCGGTTGCTAGGGACTTGGGGGGATAAGGGAAGTGGGCTGATGGCAACTGTCGTTTTCTTTTCTTTTCTTTTTGTCACTTGGAGGCAGAAAGCAGCTTGGCAGATGTTGGGGCTCCAGTGTGAGATATCAGAGACATCAGAGTGCTCTTCTGAAACTGAATTAGTTATGACAATAACACCAATCTCATTTGATAGAGTTTAGGGTGGGTCTGCCACCTTGAAGCTATACTTCTCAGTCAAGGAAACACAGGTGCCCATTTTTGTGTTAAAGAAACTTCGATGTGAACAGTTCACTGTGCAGCTCCCTGGAAGTCTCCCTTCTCCCCAGAGATTAAAGCACAGGACTCTGCCTTTGATCACGACCAGAAACTGATCTCTACATGAAAGTAAACTCTACCGCTGCAAGATTTTGTGTCAATTATCCGAGGGCAAATAGCTACAAGAGGAAATTTTAATCAGACGTGGAGAGTTCTGAAGCTAGATTTAGAGGCATCATAAAGAGGAGTGCTGCCTATGTCAAAGGAAGTAATTTTTATGCAGGAAATGACTTCTACTCCCAGTGCTTTATTTGTAGCATCAATGTCCCAAGAGCATGTTTTACATAAAGTTTTAGGGAGAGCAAAAGAGGGAAGAAATGAACGCTGAGCCTAAGTATACTAATGCATAAATAAGTTGAAAAAAGTGAGTCAATTTTAACATCAGAACGTTTGCCCAATTTCTCTTGTACAATAATAACAAGACCACAAATATATCATGTCCTCTTGTGTATGGAAGTTGCAATAGGTTGTCACTTCCACTTTTCGAAAGGAAAAGATGTGTCTGACTTACTTAATTTTTTCCTAACCTCGAGTTTTCGCCCTTAAATAAACATCATGGCGACTGGCTGACTCATAGTCAGCCTCCAGGGCAGCGCTTCCTTTTTTTTTTTTTTTTGATTCTAGAAGAACCAAGAATTGTGCAACCAAAAGAGTGGATGAGTTAACAATGCAAATCATTCTTACAACAAATACGCAATCATACATATTTACACTGACAGAAATCCCTATGTGACTTCTACAGATGTTAAGTGCTGTTTTTAAGTGCTGGTTTTGTTTTGTTTTTAAAATACTAAACCAAATGATGAAGTGACGCCACAGTTTTTAGGTTAGCAGGAGGAGCCTCATCTGACTCCTCACTGCTGGCAGAAGAGGTCCCTTTTCTCAGTGGGCTCATAATCAGGATCTACATAATGTAGCATCTCCATTATCACTGCCAGAAGCACAGAGCTTACTATTTATTGCCATAAGTGTTTCTCTTCCCAATCATGTGGATTTCTTGCGGAGCGGGACTGTCTTACCCATCTTGACTTTAGCAAGAAATACCAAAGGCCACAGGGGCTAGCAGATAGGAGATTCTGGACATAGGCCAGGTTATTTCACTCCTGTCTAGCATGGAAGCTGTATTTCCTTCCGCAGAGTCAGGAGCTAAGATGGCAACACCTAGCTTGATCATCTAGAACAAAAAATATAGAGCAACACTGCATAAAAACTATTCTAATATAGATTTTTAAAAAAAATCTGAGGGAGAAATTGGCACAACCACAACTTTCTTACTGATCTTCCGGTCCTTTACAAAATCACTACTCAGTGAGCTTTTAAAAGTGCAAGTCTAATTTGCTTCTCTGTTTAGAACTCTTCAGAATTGGACAGCCAAGGGTACTAAGCATCAAAGCCCTGGCATTCTGATGAGCTGGTCAGTGATGCAGCTCTTCTGCTCACCTGCCTGGGGTGGTACCCACTCTCTGCTCAGGGCTCTGTCTCTACACACAGGTGTCTCCTTTAACTCATCGAAACAGATGGGATCCTTCCCTGCCCCAGGGCCATTGCTCCTGCTGCTCCTCCTGTCTGAATCACTGCAACAGCTTGCCAGCCCATCTGCTGTCTTTGGCTACAGACCTCTTTTGCTTGGCTGGCACAGAAATATTCAAAGTTTGAATTGAGTGCCTTACAGCCAGCAGACTCCTCCAGTCCAGGTTGGGTTGTCATATTTCTTACAGTCATACCACTGCTGGCTTCATACATTGTGTTACCTACCTGCTCTCCTGAAGTAATTTGAGTGTGAAATCCCTGGACTAATTAATTCCTACCAATCCACCAGCAATCTGCATGAATGTCACTTCCTCAAGGAAGCCTTCCCATCCCCCCACTCTCAGAACATCCTGTACTTTCCCTCCGCAGCACTCATCATGACTGTCATTAAGCAAGCGATCCGTCATGAGGTATTAAAGCCTAGAGTCCTGCTAGAATGGGCATTGCCAGAGGGCAGGGACCTTTGTGTTTTCATCATTGTATTCTCAGGGCTTTGTATCCCGAAGGCACTCAGTTACGGAAATGACTGAGACAGAATGTGGATTCCACAACTTCGTAATGTAAATAATCTTCTCAAAGTTTTAAATGAGAATTATGGGTAAACTTCTACCCAGACTCATTTGAGCCCATCCCTTCGGTACACATTGAGACCCCCTGAACCCTGGGCTTTATAAACTGTGAGAAGCTTATGCTGCTGCACTGACTTACAAAGGACAGAAGAGATGGGGAGATGGAAAAGGCCCCACATGTGGTTAAACCGGGGCAACTCTATTTTTACCATTATTCATCTTCTCTGTTTATGTAAACAGAACGGGCTTCTGCACCCAGGTTTGTCCAAATAAAGCTTTCATCAGGACTGCAGCGATGTCGGTCTCATCGACTGTGGAGTCAATAGTGCCCCAAACTGTGGCTGGCACTGAGTATGTGACCCACAAATGCTTATTGAATGGTGTCTAAATATGGCAACCTGCTTAGGGGAAACGATACTGTACTTTCAGAGTTAGGATCAGACTTTCTTTTTTTTTTTTTTTTTTCCGGGACCGGGGATCGAACTCAGGGCCCTAGTGCTCAGCGGCAAGCACTTAGCCCACTGAGCTGTACCTCCAGCCCCGGATCAGACTTTCATTGTGTTTCAGAAGCAGAAAGAAAGTAGTACAAGTTCCCATTTCAGGAAATATGGTGAATGAAGAGTGTTTCTTCCATCACCCTGATCCAAGCACAAAACCAAATCAAACCAAACCCTCCCCAAACAGTATGAGTTCTGGTCCTTCAGGTCATCTCAAAAGTGCCTTCTGCCCACAGTCCTTCCCTGCGCTACACTAGCTTCTCTCCCTATAGTCACATCCGAGATGTAATGAGTTCATTTTTGTAAGTATTTGTTTATTCATTTTCCTAAGTGTGACCAGAATGTACCTAGAGAATGCGTTATTGAAGTGGTTCTTAGAAAGTTTGATTTATTGTTATTATTTGGCCTTATTATACTGAAATCAAATAAAGTGGACAGTTATCTGTAGCAAGGAGCATTTGTGTGATAATTAGCTGTAAATAAATGGGATAAATACCATGTTCGTGTGCCCGTTGTCTTCCATTTCTTCCCCTTGCCACCATTTTGCACCAAGTGGTTGCTTTCAGAGGCTGATCTGCATAGATTCTGCTAACCTTCCTGGCCCTTCCATATGAGGGTGGTTTCTCCAACAGAGAGCCCTGCAAGACAGAGGGAAGACAGCCAGAAGGTCAGATTCTAGAGCCCTTGCTTCCTCGCATTAGTTGCCTTGGACTGGCTGCATAATTGTCCCCAAGGTCACGCTACTCACAAGGTAATCCCTTCCACAGCCTGGCCCCTTTTTCAGTACTGGGGATTGAACCCAGGGCCTTTACAATGAGCTACATCCCCAGCTCTTTTTAAAATTCTGAGACAAGGTCTAGCTAAGGCACCAAGTTGCCGAAGCTGGGCTTACACACCTCACTTTCCCGGAGTGCCAGGATTTCAGGTGTGTATCATCGTGCCCAGCTCAAGGTGACCTTGTGAGGTTTAACACCAGCTATCACAGGCCAGGCCCTTCTCTTCCATGTGGGTCCACATGCCTGCCTGTGCCTCATCCATGGTGCCCTCACGGAGCCCTCCTGGACTGTGCTGCCTACTATTGACTAAAGCCCAATCCAAACAGCTAAATGCCTGAAGGAGTAGCAGTTTTTCTGGAATTGTACTTTACCAAATGCCTTTTTAATTAGATCTAAAATTCTAAATTAACTGTGTTTACCTTATATATTAAAATACCTTATTACTGGGCATGGTGGTATATGCCTGTAATCCCAACACTTCGGAGGCTGAGGCAGGAGGATCATCGTGAGTTCAGGACCAGCCTGGGCTACAAAGTGAGCTGAAGGCCAGCCTGAACTGCGTAGCGAGACCCTGTCTCAAAAAAATAAAAAAAACAACATTATTGTATCCTCTCAGCCATTTTAGTCTTGAAAATTATGTAGATATTGGGTATTACTTTTCCCTGCCGATACTCCTTTCTGTTCTCTCATTAATAAATTTACTTGACTTGCTTAATTTTCCATCTCATGCACTTACTAATTCAACCACAAACTCTCTGTCACTGTTAAAATCTCTTAAGTCACTCAACCACACCAGAAAACCTATTAATTTTATTGTAATGGGTATCTGAAGGATTGACCATGTGCCTAGGATTCTGCTTGAGATAAGAAGTCTCAAACACACAATTAACAGCAGCAGCAGTCCTTAAATTTTCTTCTAGGATACTCTCTAAATTAATTTTGAGGGCCCATGTGGCTCCTTGCACCTTTTTAAGTTGACTTGTTATTTTTAAAACAAACTACTAAATAGTTGCAAAGGGTATAATTTCTAGTGTTTGTGCCTGAGTTACAAGGGTATTGTTTGGGATTAAAATGGAAGCAGTGCAAGTTTTCTTTTTGAATATAGAACATATTTTTCCTATCAAATAAACATTTGTTAACATTCTGATTTTATGAAAAAGTAACGAGATTTTTCTCCAGTGACACAGGGCTGACCAAGGGCTGCTGAAACCATCACTCACCACTCCAGTTGTACACAAGTAGCTGAGTCATTTCAGCCACTCAGCCTTCTGCTTCAAAGTGAGAGTTCACAGTCACAGGGTTTTTAAGTAGAAATTTTAGAAAAGATTAGTGCAGTCTGCTCCAAGCTTTTATTCTTCAGGGGAAACAGGTTAGACCCAGGGAGACTAGTCATTTGCCCTTGTCACACTTCTGGCTAGAGAATTCTGGACCCTTGTCCATAATGTGACTACCTTTTTGCTGTCATCTGATAGGAAATAGTGAGTGTAAGTAAAACCTACTGGGGCCAAATAACGGCAATCATCACAGTAATGGTTGTTATGGTTTGTGGCTGGAAACAAACCTCATGCAGTCATGGGGTGGGCTTCTAGAGTTTATGATCGATTCATGGTCCATTGTTGGGACTACTGGTGTGAGAGCTACATATGCCCTGGGGCAGGTAGTTTGCGTACAATATAAGGGAAAGAAAGAGGCCACTTGCTGCCCTCCCTCCCTTCTCACTCTTGTTGCTTTTGCTGTCTTCTGCCGCCATGAACTGTTACCCTCTGCCACGTGCCACTCTGTCTTGGAGGCAGCCGAGTATGGACTGAAACCTCCACAGACTGAGCTAAATAAACCTCTCCTTCCTTAATTCTGGGTGTCAGGTATTTTCTCTCAGCAATGAGAGAAAAGTAACCAAGCCAATAATACTGCTGCACTAGGTATGAATGCAAGCTGCAAATATGAACATTTCTATTTTTCTTGTGTTTTTATCATTTTATTTCCTCTGTACTTGTCTTAGTTACTTTTATCCTTGCTGAGAAAAAAATACCTGACTTCCAAAGTTGAAGGAGAAAGGCATACTTTGGCTCACAGTTTGTAGAGGTTTCACTTCATTGTTGGCTGGCTCCAAGGCAGGGTGGTGTGGCAGAGGGGCATCACAGAAGAGAAACAGTGTTTGGTGGGCAGAAGGCATGAAAGCAGCAAAGCAGCAAAGCAGCAAAGTAGCAAGGAGGCGGCAGCAGGCCTATTTTCTCTCTGTCTCTTTTCATCCGTTCAGGCCACCTGCCCTTTGGGGGGTGCCACCCACGCCCAGGGTGGGCCTTCCCAGTGTCCACACCCAGAACCATGCCAAACCCATCAGTGGACCAATTTAGTAATTTCATGTCATTAATATCAGCACCACACACTTAATCGCAGCACCACAGACTGTAGACCCAGCCCCCTCTGAGAAGCCCCACCTATGACTGTATGAGGCTTTGGGGGGGGGGCACCTAGACACGAGCCACAGCAAGTACCATCTATGAAACATTACATTTAAAGTTTTGAATTTCTTTTGCATTGCTATTTGGGACAAATTTAGAACCTCTTTCTGTTTGATGTGTACTTCTAACTTCCATTTCACTGAGAAAATGGAAACAAATTCAATTTCATTTTGCATGGGTAAGACCAAAAAGGATTGATTTTCATCTGTCAGCATGGTAGGTGATAGAGTTTGACAAATGGTGCAAACTTTGACAATAATTTTAGGTTGTTCCCTTGAGCTAATCAATACCACCTTAAGCAAGTGGTCAGAAGATGCTTTTAAAATGGTGTTATATTAGTGAAATGATCTGATTCTATCTAGCTCCTTCATTTTCAATAATATGATGGGTTCTTTGTGGATGTGGTTGAAACTCAATCTGGAAAGAATATTTATAAACAACCTTGAAAACCTGATAAGATATTTTACTGAATTACTATTCAAATTATTATTATTGTTATTATTTTGTCTTTTGGAGGCAAGGTCTTGCTCTGCAGTTCAGGCTGGCCTTGAGTTCACTCTGTAGCCCAGGCTGGCCTCCAACTCACAATGATCCTCCTGCCTCAGCCTCTCTGAGTGTTGGGATTACAGGCACGCACCACCATGCCTGGCATCAAATTAATTTAAAAACAAACTTTATCCGAGAGTCCTAGGTTTAATCCCTACTCTACCCACTAAAAATGAAGAGAGTTCAAGCATCTTTAGTAACTATTCCTGTTTGTCATATTATTTTCTAATATTAGAAAAAAAAAAAAGGAACTTGTAGCTGTTTTCTGGTATTTGTATCCAAATTTACTTCTTTCCTTGTAGATAGTTTTTTCAGAGATAGGCTTGAACATGAAGGAGAAACAACTGTTTTTAACGCTACACTTAGAATGTGTTTGTGCGCTCTCCAAAGACAACCGAAGTCAGCATTTAGAGCAAATGTCCACTGAGACTCAGATTACTCCATGCATCAATTTATAATGTTAAATAGAACTTGTACAGAGGGTTTCTTACTTGAAAAAAAGCTGAAGGCAAAAGCCTAACTTAATGAAAAATTGAATCTATATTCCACACCACAAGCTTTTTTGTTATTTGTTTTCTTGCTAGGCAAGCGCTTATTCCACTGAGCTATATCCCCAGCCCCGTTATTTCTTTTCTTGAGACAGGATCTTGCTATGGATTCCCGTTGGCCTAGAACTCACTACGTAGGCCAGGCTGGCCTTGAAATTGCTGCCCTCCTCCTGGCTCTGCCTTGTGAACACCAGGATTATAGACAAGCTCCACCACAACCGATAACACTACAAGTTTTTACCATGAAATAGGAAAGTCACAAATGTCAAAATGAGATTCGTTTTAAACATTCTTTTTTTTCTGTCTTTTTGTCAGGCTGGCCTTGAGACCACTTTGTAGCCCAGGCTGGTCTCGAACTTGCAACAATCTTCCTGCCTCAGCCTCCTGAGTGCTGGATTACAGGCGTGCCTGGCTTGAACATTCTTTTGAACATAATGCTTAATTAAACCAAAGGACTCCATTTTTGTGTATTTATTTATTGAATTTTGAAAAATTAGGTAAACTTTTGCTTGGACTCCTCCATAGACTCTTCTCCAAAGTTCATCTTAATCTTGTTTCCTCTGTACATATTCCCAGCCCTATTACTTTGTTTATGGATCAGAGAAGTCTTCACCTTTATCCCAAACAAAACTCCGGGTGTGTCTACGCACTTGCAATTTATGATGAAGTGCTCAGCTAAACACAAGAGCAGATGAGTTTCTCTCTGACTCTCCACTGCCCCCACCCTAAGCCCACAGAACAATGGCAAAAGCTTTGAAATATAACTTTTCATTAAATTATCCCATTCTAAGGAGGGCTGGCTCCCACATAAAGTCCTACAAATAGAAAGGAAGAAACCTAAACATGTATTCATCCTTATTACATAGAAATTTCCTATGAGGTTTGTGGGGAGAAGGTACAAGGGTTAGGAGAATTCAGTTACACTTAATGAAGCTATGTTTATATCTTATTTTAAAATTGTAATACTATGAGCAGGCATACACTTTAAAATATGTACACTCATTCTATTTACAGAGTCTAGCCTCTAATGGAGAACTACCATACATGTCTAATATCAGTGCTGGAGCTAGGCATAGTGGTACGTGCCTGTAATCCCAGCACTCGGGAGGCTGAGGCAGGAGGAGAGTTGTGAGTTCGAGACCAGCCTGGGCTACAAAGTGGGCTCAAGGCCAGCCTGAACTGCATAGTGAGACCCTATCTCAAAAAGCCAAAAATAAATCAGTAGTGTATTGGAGCAGGCTTGACAAAACTGAAAGTTAAATTTGCACAAATCTTGCCAGTTACTTGTCCAAAACTGTCAATTATTAAAATTTAATTTATAAATATAAAATTTAATTTAAATTCAAAGAAAAGTAGTAAGGAGTCAAACTTCTTCACCACATTTTCCTGTTATTTTTACACTTGAAGTTATTTTTGTCCTTGTTATCTATATTCAGATTGCCAAAGAAAATCCAGAATGCCTCGTTAAATTAGAATTTCAGAGAGTGGAAAATATTTTTGTGTGAGTATTTCCAAGGCATTGCATGGAAATATACCTATTAAGATCATTATTCATTGCTCATTTGAAATTTTAATTTAAGCAATTGGGATTTTTGCTTGGGTAATCTAGGAGATTGTGCACGTTGGAAATGCTGTGCAGTAGTGTATTGTAGCCCATTGCTGCCTGTCTGTGTTCAGGGACTTTTGGTTGCTGGAGATCAATCATAGTGGGCGCATTTACCTCAGAGAAATAAATATATTCCATAAGTTGGGGTGCCTGCTTTTCAGCAGTTGTTACATATTTATAAATATACCACTGAATAGAATCCATGTTAATCATCTTCACAATATTGAAGATTTTGATTCCAGGTGCTTGAATGGATTTGCTCTTTCTTCAGTCAATACTATGAAAATAAACTAATTTAAACATATGCAGTATTATTTACCCTACGTGTTCATCATTCCAATTTCATCAAGCAGTGCCATTTATAGGAAATTTCAAATGGGCAAATTTCACCTCTGTAGCTTTGAGAGAACTTTTCTTAACATCATTAGGCTATTCCAGTATCTACTGTGATAGTTTTCAAACTTTAAAATTTTTTATTTTACAGAAATCCAGTGATATCTCTGTGTTTGCCATGTACTCAGTGCATATGTACATCTATACACGTATCTATAGGTACAACTATATATGCGTAACTCTGAGGTTAGAAAAATATAGATACATGTAAGTAAGGGAAGAACTGAACCTGGGATAGCAAGCAATGAAAAAAGGACGAGTAAGAAAATCTATGGTTTCTGTTCAGTTCTTTCTTTGTTCACTTTATCTCTGCAATAGCATACATTAATAGCGTCACTAACCATAAGAAAAACCACAATGTCTTTGTTCACCCTTTTCCCTGTAAGATAGTGTATATTAATGGTACTATTACCATTAATGTGTATTTTAGAGGCTGCAATAAGCTAAACACAATTTCATACGGGTTGATTCAATGAAGAAATTTTTCTCTTTCTCATTTTGAATTAAATGAGTGAAAGGAGGGAATAGATCAATTAATCATGGTAGTAGGTTGGCCCATGGTAGTAGGAAATCAAGGGTGGTGACCTTACTAGCCTGATAAATGAATTTGATCCCAGGGAAGACTGGCAATATCAGGTTTCTAACTGCTTCACTTGAATCATTTATGTGTGCCCTATTATTCATAGTGAGATGTACAGTATTAGCAGCCCCAAATTCATCAGTATTACACAACGAATGCAGGTGTTCCTGGAACACTACTTAGAACAGCACTTAGAAAATGTGAAAGCCGAGACAAATCTTTCAACGTGCAGCAGGCACAGAAACGCTTTTTAGGAGGAGATCCGGGGAAGATGGCGACCAGGTGAGCAGCAAGGGAGCGAACCTCCTTGATAAACACCACCAGCTCGAGACAGACTTGGCGAGCGTGAATGCCGGGACCTTGGCTGGGAAGTTTAAACTGGGCGTATTTCTCTGAGATGCCGGGGGAGATGTGGTAGGGCGGACCAGGCTGCCGGGGCGAGACGTGGGAAAGCCCCAGACGCTGGGAGCCAGGGACGACACCCGCGGGGAAGAAGCTTGGCTCCGTCCAAGCGCAGTGGGAGTGCGGCCGCCTCGGTCCCTCCCGCCTCCCGAGCCGGTGCAGCCCCCCGGCGACTCCCGACAGAGATCGGCTTGTTGGCGGCGGAGACGCCTGGTGGTCCCACGTTTCGCGCGTGTCGGGCGAGCCGCGCGGAGGGCCCCAAACGCCGCCGGAAGCGGAGAGAAAGATTTGCTGGGTCCTGGCGCCCTGAGAGCACGGACGGCTCGATCCCTCCCGTCTCCTGACCCGGCACAGCTCTCCGGCGACTCCCGACAGAGATCGGCTCTCTGGCGGCGGCAACGCCCAGCGGTCTCACGTTTCGTGCGCATCGGGCGGGCCGCGCAGAAAGCCCCAAAGGATAGACTGGCACCTTGGAACCTTCATGCCTGCAGGGACTCCAATAACTGGTGAGATATCGGCGCTCGCGACCAGATCACCGAGTGGG
>PVLD010016795.1:0-43854 GCA_004027595.1 Dinomys branickii
GTGGCATTTTTATATAATGGAATATTATTCAGCTATAAAGAAAGACAGTTTTGGGGACTTTGTAGGCAAGTGGACAAAACTGGAGTCCATACTCATAAGTGAAATAAATCAGCGATACATGTGCAGGCAACGTATTGTATCACTGGTGTAAGAACCCGAGGGTGGGAATATAAACTAAGAGTCATGAAGGAAATCTGTTGAAAAACAAAGAACAGATGGGACGAAGGAAAGGAGAAAAGAAAAAGACAAAAATGTATGTATGTATATAGGAATATATATGAATATACATATATGCAGGAGGGCTAACATGGTTCTGCTATTGTATTATATCACTTAATGCTAAGCAATAATCGATGACAGGATATTAGGTTAATCGTGTATATCTGTATGTGTTATCCTGAACACACACTTCGAAGATATCAATATGTAAAGCAGCAACAAGCGGTGTTTTTTTTTGTTGTTGTTGATGTTGTTGCTGTTGTTGTTGTACGCCTGTTTTGTTTCTTGTCTTTGGATTTTTGGTTTTTGTGTTTTTTTCTGTTGTTGAGAGGATTATCTGTCTGACTAAATTTGCATGTCTGTATATGGGTTCATACATTTACAGTTCGAAGATATCAATGGATAAAGCAATAACCACTGTTGAGACCATATCACCTTGTCTATAGATTAGTTGTGATTGTACTATTTTTTATGATAATTGGTGTCTGTTTGTCAATATGTTTTTGTACTTTTATGTTTCTAAAATTAAAAAAAAATAAGAAAATCAGCATACTAACAGGCTTTTAAATCCTCTATGAATAGCAGAAATCATACAAGCAAAGATATTCGAAGAAATTGTTAAATCAAACGGTTCAGAATGGAGGGAGACATGATTAACAACACTGCCAGAACCACATCCGTATTCTCTGCAGATAGACTCCTGCATGTGAATGGTTTCCTCAGTTCTCTGTCTAAGGATACTCTCTGGCCAAAAGGTCCAAAACAAAGACCAGGAAATAAGGGTTATCAAGTTAACAGGGTACCTAGGTGAAGCCATGGTGGGATGTCATATTTTTTTCCTTCTGTTTTAGTAAGGATCTCCACAATGTGACTGTCCTAATATT
Source organism: Dinomys branickii (assembly GCA_004027595.1). Lineage (NCBI taxonomy): Eukaryota > Metazoa > Chordata > Mammalia > Rodentia > Dinomyidae > Dinomys > Dinomys branickii. Next base: position 1,104 of record PVLD010016795.1, read on the forward strand.
CCAGGACAAAGCAGCAAAACCTCTTATGTTTAGCTCCAGCAATTATGAAAGCTCACTTTTGTCATATTTTTCTGTTCTGTTTTATTGGAGTAAGCAGCCATCATCCAGATCACATTTAAGCAGGTATAAGGCCAAGAGATAAGCGGAACTCATTTCTCAAGGAGAAAAGTATCCAGGAATCTGTGCTCATCAGTACCTCATCACACCGTGTATGTTTGACCACATCAAATGAAATTCCGGAGTCTGTATCAGTGATTCAAAGTCTACTTTTTGGAGAAGTCACACAAAGACAATCTGAATTCTGTTTGTTATTTTTCAAGGTAAAAGAAATTGTTCAGCTAATCTGTCAGTTGATCAGTTATTTGGAAACATATCCAAATAACTGACAGGCTGTGGATTACTTCATTATGTATGTGATTATTTCTATCCTTCCAAATAAGTCCCCAGGTTTATTTTTAAAAAGATATAGAAATTATTTCCCAGTTTTTCCTTCAATTCTGCTCTTATAAATTCACAAATTTCCCAAAGAATGGAGGTGGAATGAACCTAATTCCCTTAGCGGTTAGTGGCTATCACAGAAGCCTGACTTCCTCAGTTTTAAGAATAGTCAAAGAACAAAAATACCCACACTGTTATACACTCATTGAAAAAACTTTATAAGTCAAACATGAGTATGAAAGAAAAAAATTTATTAAATATGTCCACAGAGGGAATGTGGGAAAATTAAGAACATGTGCACCAACTAGTTACTGTATCAAGATAATCGGCAAGCAGAGGCACACATGAAAATTTTATATAAAAGTAACTAATCTAATGCATAGAAATACTTTCACAGCCTTGACCTCTGTAGGCTGGTGTCGCAGGATAGTGTTGCAGTTAAAAATGACATCGTTCATATACACACAACAAATTCAAAATAATTCAAGTCTGTTACTTGACTTGTATATTCATAGACTACCATGAAGGTGAGAAATGGTGTTGAGCAATGATTTTGAAATTTTACAATTTCTCCGTCTTTGACAGACTGCTCATGTCTTATTTCCAGAGCTTGTTGTTTAAAAATCCCCATCTACAACACTTCACTTGGCTGTCTTCTGTTCATTCCTCTTTCCTCTTGATTTTATTTTTGCTTCATGGTTCTTGGAAATTGACTAAGTCTCTTTTTAGTTTTCAACTGAGAAACAAGAGCAAGCAAGCTTGAACTGGAAAACTCTCAATGTGTGTCAGATCCCAAGAAACAGCGTCCACTCCAATAGCATGCTAATCAAAGACTGTACATTTTATCATGCAATTATTTTCAAAAAATCTGAAATTTTTATGTCATCATTCTCCCATTGAAAAAGCATAGGAAAAGAGCAGAGTTGGAAAGAGTACATGGTGGTCAGATGCCTCAGCCTTGTCCAGGTGTGATTTGGAGGGTCAGAAGACTGGTCACGCAATCACAAATGTCACATAGAGAACAATCCTATGCCCAATACTTAGCCTATGGTTGAGGCCAAATCCAAAAGCTTAAATCCTGTTCTGTTAATTTCCTCCTATGTTATTTTTGAGAAGTAAACAAAAACTGTGTTGAAAAGCCATCCTATTTGTTGTATATATAATTATCAAAGGGACTCTTGAAATGCCAGCAAGAGGGGCAGTAACAGAAGGACAATCTCAGAGCCCTCAGTTACAGTGTTCGCTCAGACAACCCTGCAGGTTTGTTTGGAGGCAATGGAAGGAGGTGTTGCCTGGGAAAATCTCCTTAATTTGGGGTGGAAATGGGGAGCAAAGCATCTAGGAACATAAACATGTCAATAAATATCAACCTGCCCCACCTTTCTTCGTGTTAGTTTAGGTGAGATTCGGAGGGAAGATAGTATATCTTTATCACTCAGAATTGTCTTTGTGAATGAGGCATACAGACGTCTTCCAGGAGTCCACCGAGCTCTGGCTGAACCCACTGTCATACCTCACTGCAGAACTCCATTGGATGTAGAAATCACAGCTTCTAAAAGCTCAGAGTTGTCAGTACAGTAAATACACAGTATCCAGTCAAAACTATTATGGATAAATTAGGAATTTAATAAATAAAATAATTTGCCTTTATAATTAGGATTCTTAGAAGCTTTTTGCAAATGAACTAATTGTAATTATTGATGGTACTGTCACAAATACAGATACACACACATCACTCTAATAACGTGACTTTAATTCTCTTTAGAAGATGCCTGGAAACGCAAAGCTGGGGCAAGTGGGATTTCCTTTCCAGGTTTGGAGAAAGCTCCAGACTGATTTTTATAGTTTACATTCCTACCAACAATGCAGGAGTGGTTTTTTTTTCACATCTTTCTGGAATTTATTTATTGTTATTATTATTCTTAACGATAACCATTCTTACTGGAGTAAGATGGAAACTCATTATGTTCTAACTTGTATTTCCCTAGTGGTCAAAGATAGTGAGTATTTTTTTCATGTGTTTATTTTCTGTTTGTAATTTTTCTTTGAGAAGTATCAATTCGTTTAAATTGTTCATTTTTGATTGTATTTTTGGGGGCATACAGACTACATTTTGAATTCTTTAGTCTGGTTCATTAGCAGTTAGTTCTCCATTAGTAAGGTAGCTGGCAATTTTGTTTTCCTCTTCTGGATATTGTCTCTTACTCTTCACTTCGGTGTGCAGAATCTTTTCTCCTGGTGTAATCCCGTTCGTTGATTCTTAGTGTTATCCCCACGCTGTCAGTGGCCAATTCATGAATCTTTTTCTGTTCCTGTAGTGTCACCCATTTGCCTTCTGTTGTCTCTTCACAGTTCAAAAGTTTTGTGTTTTATATATGGGTCCTTGAAAATTTTTGATTTGATTTTCATACAGAGTGGGAGAATGGCATTTATTTTCCAAGTGTGGATGTCTGGTTCTTCCAGCGCCATTTGTTAGGAAGGTTTCTCTTTTCCAGCATAAGTTTTTGGTCCTTTTGTATGATACGAGATGATTGCAGATGTCCGAGTTTCTCTGTGCCTCTGCTCTGTCCCATTGCTCCACACGTTTGCTTTTGTGTCTGTGTTAAGTTGCTGTTCTTACTGCGGCTTTTAACCTGAATTACTGTAATTTAACCTGCAATATGGTACTGTGGTGCCTCCAGCATTGCTATTTTCTTCTAGACTGCTTTTTGTTATTCTGGATCTTTTATGATTTTGTATAAATTTTATAACACTTTTGCTCTGTGAAGAATGTTGGTTATTTTAATAGGGATTACATTTGACCTGTAGATTGCTTTTGATATTATGACTATTTTAGCAATATTTATTCTGTGGAGTGTCTACTCATTTCACTTGTCTATTTTTTGACTTGTCCATGTTTGGTTGGAGCTTTTATTTTGGGAGTCTATTTTTGAGTTCTTTACATATTTCCTCTCGCCTAGAAATGGTTGGCAAAAATATTTTCCAATTCTATAAGTTCAGTTTCCACTGTTGGTGGTTTCTTTGGCTGGGCAGAAGCTTTTGAATTTGATATGCCCCTGTTTGTTATTAGTCCTATTTCCTATGCAGCCAGAGTTCTGTGAGGCAAGTCCTTGCATATGCCTATGACTTTAAGAATTTTACACGTCTTGTCTCCAAGCAGTTTAACAGTTTCTGTTTTACCACTTAGTCCTTTGATCCATTTTGATTTTAGTTTATTGTGTGCTGAGATATATGGTTCTAGATGCAGCTTTCTGAACGTGGACACTTTCCGTTAACAGATGAACCAAAGAATGTGGTAATTATAGACAACGAAATATTACTCTGCCATAAAGAAACATAAACTGAGTCATTTATGGGAAAATAAAGGCACTTTGAGACCACACTTCTAAGTGAAATAAATCAATCACCGAAGATTACATGTCACATTATTTTCTTTTGTGATAAACCCAGAGAAAAGTAAAGAGCACAATAAAAGATGGGTAAGAGGAAGTACAGAGATAGATCATTCTCTAAGGGGAAAGAGTTCAAGAGATGGAGGGAAGGAAGGAGGGATGACATAAAAAAATGAACTAAAGTCTGTTATGCATAGAGTGCCCCATCAGAATGTAAATAATTTATACAGACCTTGTTTAAATGTGGGAATCTACTGAAAAGCTTAAGGTTTAGCTGAAATTCCACCAAAGTACTCACAGAGCTTAGTCAAAACCACCATTGTTGAAAAGCAGATTTACATTCCTCATGAAAGCATTCAGGCTGAAATCAGAAAGCAGGCGGAAGGAGGAAACCAGAGGTCACTCCCTGTAATCCTTCCCCTCACTGGCGCGTTATCGGCTTGGCTTCTTGCTCAGGTTGAAGTCCGAAGACCCCATCAGAGCTTACTGACACTAAGAAAAAGTAAACAACAGCCTTGGGAAATGAAAGAAGAAAAATTAACATATGTCAAAAGTGATTAATGAAATAATTGATGCAAGCTACAAAAATCCACCAATACTCAACTGTAAATGTATTGGAAGTAACTAAATACCATGTAAATATGTGAAATATCCTTACCTGCCTTAGTGTTTAGCATATTATTTGCTTTGTATACTATGTGAGTGGGACAAAATTACAATTATTACTGGTGAATAAAATCATTTAATAATTTATCTTTATTTATATGTGTTAATTTAGTTATTGATTTATTTTTGGTGGGGTCCTGCTGTATTGTCCCAGTGGGTCACAAACATACAATTGTCCTAGGACAGCTTCTTGAATAGCTGAGATTAAAGAAGTAATTTGTACAAGCCACTCTGCAAGGTAATTTCCATACATAACTCTCTACTTTATCTGTTTTCTAAATGTCATATATTCTTCTAGCTTGCAAAAGACTCCATTATTTTCTCACCAAATTGTTTTAAAATTGATGCACAAAATTTAATACATGTATAGTATATGATTGTATTTTCATATATGTATTAATTAGGAATGATTAAATCAAGACAATTAACCTACCTATCAACTCATACACTTACCATTCTTTTGGTAGTGATGACACACAGAATTTCAGGATGTTTCAAGCATATCTTACTTTATGACTAGCTACAGTTGCCATACTATGCAATAATCTCTGAAATATATTCTTCCTAACTGTATGAAACAATAGTTTTATCAACACTGTTCCATTTCCCAACGTTCCACTATCTGGTTGCACAAATTTGGTTTACATGGTTTTCACTTATAAGTGAGAACTTGCTGCATTTGGTTTTCTCTTGCCTGTGAGCTTTCTTGGCTCATTTTCCTTAGTGTAATGTCCCCTGGGCTTCTCCACACTGTTGCCAGTGCAATATTTCCTTTCCTTTTAAGGCTTCTGAATATTCCATTGTGTGCATATACCACATTTTCTTTATATATTTATCTGTTAATGAACATTTGACTTGATTCCATGTTGTAGTTATCATGGATAATGCTGAAAGGAATGCAGGAGTGTTAATATCTCCCCAGAGGTAATCATTTTATTTCCTTTAGAGCTACTCACAGAAATGGGATGGCTGAATGATGTGGTAGTTCTATTTCTACTTTTTTGAGAAATAGTCTTATTGCTTTGCATAATGATGTACTAATTTAAACTCTCATAAATGTACTAATTTATCTCTAAGCTAAAAATGCCAACGTTTTTATCTCTCTGTAAACTTTTCTTAGATATTCCACTATCCTTTTTCAAAATGATGTACTTGGCATCTATACAAATGCAAAATGCTTAAAACTAATTTATACTCAGTCTGTTTAACCAAAATCAGTATCACCTCACCCTTGTTTCCTTCCTCTATCTCTCCACGCATACAATGTTTCTTCTGACCATTATGTCAAGTTCATCCCCATCTCTACTGCCAATGACAACCTAATCTGTTCCACGGATGAAAACATTGGATGCTTAACTAATGGATGAATTCACCAATACTTTCCCTGTACACCATTTATTAAATAGAATTATGTTTGTCCCCTTTAAAGTTTGTAGACTATGATAAATCAAATAAACTAAAATAGACTTGCTAACCTAATAAGCTGTTGAATATTCTGACCTATTACTAACCGCCTGATATATTCCAAGTCATTAAGCAGTTGGAGATAGGAAGGGCTTAGGAATGAACTAAAGTGAAGAAAATGCATTTTATTGCTTTTCCACACTAATGGTTTAAGAAAATCAGGTAATGGCCACAAATATAGCTGAGTATATGACTGAGAGACATCAGGTAGCAATGTTTTCTAGTTTTATTTAAGCTAAGTTTGTAGGTTTTTTCAGATCTCCATGTTGTCAATGGCAATAATACCAGTGATGCAATGTCCACTCAGAAAGCACATAGCTTCCCTAATCGCCACAAGAGCCCGCCAAGGCCCATATAAATCTCTGCATCAAAAGCTAAGACACATCAAATCTCAGTCTAAAGTTATGTGGCTGTTGGCAAAGCTGATATTTCCTCTATCTTTGTTTGACTCTAAAAGTCTTCTCTGAATATTTTCTCAGCAAAAATTGAATCAGCAATTACTGAAATAAACTGAATGTTATTGGAAAGTATCACAATTGGAATGTGTGCTATTAATATGAGACCTTATGATTTTATTAATTCTGTTAACTCTTGGAATTTCAGTCAGGTAACAGGTGGGATAGTTCATCTACTCTAGGGTTTATTTTTTAAGATAAAATTTGCTGTTATTTGCTCTTAATATGTTTCCAATTTTCTGCAAAAGAGTTTTTCTCTCTTTTCTAATTATCTTTTGTTTTGATCTTTATTTATATTTGAGATTTCTCATATAAAGTAAACCATGTGATATTTAGTTTGTGTGTTTGATTCATTTCATTTACGATTATGGTCTCCAGGTACATCTACTTCCCGGCAAATAACTCAAGTATAAAAATTATTGTTGTAGAAAAATTGTGATCTTCTCTGATCCTTAAACACCCCATGTATGAGACGGTGATGATAATGTCTGACTTTCAGCGCCCTGCAGAGGTTAGGAACAGCAGTTTTCACAGTTTTTATTCCCTCCGTTGCCATTTTTATCATCACCATCATCAATAGCACAAACAAAACACATTTTTTTTTCTCTTTTTGCCTCAAAGGATCTTCTTTTCTCTGTCCTTTTTTGCTCTTCTTTATTCTCTCAGGAAAACAGCACAAGTGCTGAGATTGATTACACACTTTGCTTTTCCTTCTAGCCACCATTTGTCACTGCTGTAAGTAAATACAAAAATAAAACCTCTTATTAAATGAGATTCCATACAAATCCCACACACTCTGTACTTGTAGGTGCCTAGATTGCACATTTCTCCATAAGTAAAGTTACTCATATATACACCACGGAGAAGTCTGAGACACATAGCTTTGGTTACACAGAACAGAGTGTCTGCGTTGTACACTAAATATTTTAAGCAGTCTTCCAATTTCATATAAAGAAAATCTCATTTAGTCCCGCTATTATTTAGTTAATTTCTCTCTCCCTATGACATAAATCTAATTAAGTCTTTGACAAACACAATTTAGAAATAGAATTTAAAAACTCAATTAAGTAGTTTAAATGTAAAGAAACTGATTTTTGCTATTAAATGTAAATGACATTTTAATTCTGAAAATTCATCAGTTTGGAAGTTAATGAAATTAATGAAGCAAGAAATAAGATGCAAATCCAAAATTTTATGTTCTCCTGACTCGTTGACTGCCCAGGGCAAACCCTAAAGAGGGATGAAAACTAATTACTGCCATTAGTAAAAATTTGGAATGTTCTTTCACTAGACAGTTGTATTCAATAATGTGGCCTGAAAAGGATTTTCTGAATAAGAAGCACATTGAATGTCAAGAAAATAGAAGATCCCAGGTGTGGGCATGTATATAAAGGGATAATGAAGAAAAAATAAATTGTGTGAAATGTAGGGTTAATACTATTTTTATTAGGTTATAGTACTCAATTTAACCAAGTGAAATGCACTGGTGAGGGTCTACCTATACCTTAAAATATTAAAAGTGGAAAACCTTGAAAATCCTGAAATTTTAAAATATTGAAGAGCCATAACCATAGGTATATTTATCATCTGAACAAATTTTCATGTGCATGGTATGGATGGAGCAAACGTATGGATGCTCATCTACTTCCCATACCACCAAAAATGCCCACATATATTTTGTTAAGAAAATATAAAAATGACCATCAATTCAATATTTTTGTATATTCATGTTTTTTGAAAATAAGCAATGGTATAATTTCTCTGAAAAACTATTTGATGCAAGACACATAAGCATAATTGACATACTAATGTAAAAAATACTCTGATATTATGGTAAGTGATCCTGTAAAATATTTACCAAATAGCTTTTCTTTCAGTTATTCACATGATGGCGGAATCTTTTTCTGAGAGTAGTAGGGCCTTATGGCATCTTTTAATTTTAGAAAATAATAAAAACAGTAGATACAACATTTGACATTAGGTTGTGGATTACTGGACTTCTATCTTGCTGGAACTCTCAAAGCCCTTTGTGCTTGTTCTGACTTATCAAGTAGTGAGATGTATGGCAAGGAACGGAGAATGACTTCTAGCCAACCAAAAATAAAGGAACGGCAATATTGAAGCAGAGTCCAGGCCTTTGAGTGAGATTGGAATTCTGCCCACTTTGACTGCATCCTGTGTGAAATCATAGGCTGAATTGGGGTAAACTATACCTGAACTATTAAAATAAAGAAAATACAAAATAACAAATGTTGTTTAAAGTCACCAAGTTTGGAACAAATTGTTACAAAGCAAAAGGTACTTGAAGACATCTAATATAATGGGTTGATGAACCAGAGTCTAATGCTTCAAAACTCCATTAGTGTGATTCCTCATGGAAAATAAAGCTAACCATTCATTGAACGGCCATATACTAGAGTGCTCTTGGTTGAACAATAACGTTACAGACATGAAAGAGCTTGTCATTCTTCAGTGTATGCCTGGAAAGTTAACTTTCTCTACTTTGGAGCCTGAGCTTCTGCCTTTGGTCTTTGTGTGAGTTCTCACAAGATATATTACTCTAACAATCTTAATCGCCGGAAATAAAAAGAGAAAATGCTTTTAGTTCAAATTCTTGCTCTTGAAAATCCTTTATAATGTACTGGTTCACTTTCTTGCTTTCACAAATATAATTCAGTGAGCTTAGGTGTCTTCTTTTTATGGCTTTCCAGCAATATCTCAGAATTGTATTGAAAAAGATTTTTCACTGTATAGTAATTTGGCTGTAAAAATAAAAGAAAATATGAGTTGTTACTCAATCTAATATCCCCTGAAAGATTCGGAATGGAATACTGGATTTAGTGTATTTTTTCTGATTAGATTTTCTTAGTCAACTTGAACTATAGTAATACATAATAAGAAGAAGAATAAACCAACTCTTGTGTACATTAGACATCTTTGTATTGCTTATACTAATTGCTATTAGTACCTTGGATTTATTGTCAAAAGATTTTTAGAGAAACATTATAATTTGTTAGTTAAGCAAAGCATTCTTTGATTGTTACATCATCATATCACAAAAATATGAAAACGTTTTGAAATGGAATATGTGTTTCACGACCATAAAAAGCATCTTTCACTGAATGAAAGAAGCCTTCATTCTTTTTAAGTGTAAACATAAAGATTCCACTCCTAGTTAGGAAAGGCACATTTCTTTACAATTGAACTTTCAGTTAAAATATATATTTTTGTATTTATTTATCCATACCTATTCTGCATTGATAATTTCATCCAAATTATAAAAAGAACAAGCACAAAAATTAAATCGGAGTAATGAACCATAAAGGATTATTTTTAATGCAACAAGTAGGAAGAAACACAGCTTGAGTTTACTATTCCAGGTAGAGTTTGCTGCTCTGGAAATTAGAAAAACAAAACCTTTGACATCCACGTTAGAAAATATAGATATGCGTGTTATTCCTGGAATTGCCATGGAACCCCAGTCTGTCAAACTCATTTCTAGTTTGCTCATTATTAGCGTATCTCACACGTTGTAACACAGTTATTCTCACACCAGGGACTCCCAGCAGTGAATTTGAAGTCCTCTGTCAGTTTACAAAATTCTCCTCTCCATTTTCTCTCTCTTGCTCTCTTCTCATTTTTATAACAGATGAACTAAAACCAAAGAGTTCCAGCTTGCCAGTTCTACTCTTGAAAGGTGAAGGAAACGCTTTACAAAACTAAAAATACATGAAGGCAATTTTGCTCTTTGGGTTGGTTTTATTTAATCTTCTTCTAAAGTGACTTATTTTCCTTGACTGAGAGGTTATGCAGACAAGACAAAATGCAAGAACTTCCTAATACATCAAGTTGTCCTAGATGATGGTTCGCTCAGGCTCAAATTACTCACCATGTCAGCCAGAAAGTCAAACATTCAATCCAGCCTCGCTATCATGGTTTGCAGCTGGGGTTTCTCTGTGAGATATCCCCGACTCTATAGATAATGAGATTGAACTTGATCTTCTAAGTTTAACACTCCATGATATTTTCTGCAGAAAGCAATAAAGGTGGTTCTCAAAATATTTATGTGGTTAGTGATTGTATTAATGCTGAAAATTCTTATATTCATTGTACACAGTAGAATTGTTTATGCAGCCCCTGTGTTACAGTATCGGGCCATGTCCCAGGTACCTAAGAGGGTAAATTATAAAATGCTTAATCCCACAGACAAGAAAAAATGAACATGATTTAACGTTTTGCAGCAGTCTTTCTTTCTCACTTGAGTACATCTTTGACATACATTAAAACATCTTTTTAACCACATATTAGTTGTTTTTCTCTTGCGGAGACAAAATCCTAGACATCAGTGAGTTTAAAGGAGGACAGGTTAATTTCAGCTCAGTTAGGGGACACCTCAGTGCACTGGCTTGCTCCAAGGCAGGGCGGCACGGCAGTGGGGCATCGCTGATTTTGTCCGTGCTAAGCAGGTAGGAGACAAGGAAGCTGGAAGAAGCAGCAGCAAGTCTGCCTCCTCCTGGCACAGGCTACCCAGGGTACACGCCTATTGGTTGGTCCCACCCACACCTAGGGTGGGGCTTCCATCAGCCACACCTAGAACAATGCTAATTTCAATCAATGGACTAATTTAGTCCCACACACCCTTAATCCCAGTAACCCACGGCCTAGATTGAGCCAGCTCTGAAAAGCCCCATCTAAGAGCTCATGACATTTGGGGGAACATCTAGACAGAAGCCATAACAGATAACGAGTATCAAATTAGGAAAAAGGACAAATACGTGTGGCAAAGACAAATATTTTTCCACTAACTAGTTGGAGAACACAAAGACCTGCAAAACATTCATGTTACGTACCTTTTGTCATGAATTTCAGGGAAAGTTACTGTATAAATTTCTCTACAGTGCTGAGAAATAAAGGAATATTCCATCTCTTTCAAATGTAGAGTTATATCTTGATGTTAAGAAATGTGTTGTCATAGTGGTTATTTTTTGTATTGGATATAGATACTTCAGGGAATAAAATCAAAATACAAGAATTATTCCTTAAAATATTTTCATTTATGAAGAACATTTTAATATTAAAAGTATTTTAGGTAAAATTTTAAAGGCATAGGCAAGGATGTTCTGAACAAAACCACAATTACACACACACACACACACACACACACACACAAAATCAAAAATCAACAAATAAGTTCATATTAACTTACAAATCACCACCGTAAAGGAAAGAACCAATACAAGAAAGAAACAACCTATAGAATGGGAGAAATCTTTTTTCCAGCTATCCTTCAGACTATGGTCTAACACCTAGAATATATAAAGAACAACAGAAATTGAGATGCCCTCAAAATAAAAGACCCAATCAAAATATGGGCAAATGAAATGAATAGACATTTCTTGGAAGAAGAAGCATTAGTGACAAATAAATATATGAAAAAAAGTTGCAACATCTTTGGTCCTTAAAGAAATGAAAATTCAAGCAGCACAGAGATTTTACCTTACTTCAGAATGTGTGGCTATCAAGAAACCAAAAATAATTAATGCTGGAGAAGCTGCAGGGTATTCGCTGTTTGTGGTTATGTAGATTAGTACAGTCAATATGGAAATTCCTTACAAACTAAAACTTGGAATTCCATTCAACTCTGCTACCCCCTTTCTATGTATCTGACCCAAAGTGCTAATGATATCATATTTCAACGATGCGTGCATACCTATGTTTGTAGCAGCACAACTCATAATAGGTTAATGTTGACAGCAGCCTATATGTCCATCAACAGGTGAATGGATAAAACAAGATATGATAATTATGCCATAAAGAAGGGTAAAACCGAACTGTAGGAAAATAGATACTCCTTTGTAGCATTCTGTTAGGTGAGATAAATCAGACACATAAGCTTAAATATTACTTCTTTCCTATGAGAAATTTAAAATATAAAAAGAGCAAAAGAAAAGATAGATAATATGAAAAAGTGAGTAAATATTTTGCAAAAAGGAATGGGAGTAAGAAGAAAAGGAGGAGGAAACAAAACCACTAAAGGTGTGTTATGTACATGTCCCAACTCCGCAGGAGGAATGTAAGAACTGGGTACTGATAAAAAAATAGAAAGCTGAAAAAAGAGTGTATTAGGTTTCACACTATGTATACAACATGTTCAAAATACCGCATTACACGTTTCAGTATAATATAGTGGTAAATGACAGATTTATTTATTTAGTCTTTTTCCTTTGGAAAAATAGAAAATGATGTCAAAATCCAGGTTATAAAATAAGACAGTTACAAGTCATCTATAACATAATTCCTAACACTCGCTGTTTCTCCATCTCAAGAGAAGCTTTTCCTTTCATGTTAAGCCCACAAAAACTCCCCTCTGGGGCAACACTGATTGAGTATTTCAGAAAGGATGACCTGGAATTTCCACATTTCACTTTTTCTATTAAATGTTTTCATTTTCTTGTTCTAATTTAGCTTTGCAGTAGTAAGTCTTTTTATTTTCTTCCAAGAGTAGAAAATTTAAATTTTAAAGTATTTATCACATAAGAATTAAATTCAAACCTGATTGTTCTGCTAGTGTTCAACTGCGTGGGACAGTAACATTTTCTCTGGGGACAGCAGCCCCCTAGGCAGTGTGTGTTGCTGTCATGAATGATGGAGGAAGGAACATCGAAGTCCTTGTGATGGTCACAGTCATTTGAAGTGGGGGTGGTACTTAGAGATGGGATTCTGTTGGTTCTTTGATTTACTATTTTTCTTTCAAAGAAAAGAATCAAGTCTGAAAGTGTCAGCATTGATGACAAAGGCTAGACTTCCGGTGGAAATTAATTCATGTAAGTTGAACTTTCTGTCTCTTCCTCTCTCCTTCTCTTACAGATTATTTCAAAGGATAGTTGTGCATAGTTCATTCCATTAACGGAAGTCAAACACCTTCCTGTAGATTTTCTTCTCTTGCCCATTCCTATTTATCTTTCTCTTTACTGGTAGTTGATATGTTTGAGGATGTTGGGTTCTTTCGGTGTTCACTGCTCTCATCTATTGTGATTGGAGAGAGTATCATAAATTCCAAAAGTCTTACTTGAGTTTAGTAAAGAAAGAGTCAATTATTTCTGAGAAAACAGGATTTGCAGTTGAAATAGGAGCAATCTTGTAAGTGAGAAGGATAGTCATTATTTAACAGATGTCATGTAGGACTAGCCTAGGCAAACCGTAGAGTTTTAAAAGACACTTCAGTTCATCAGAGTTTTATAATTGTTTTACAATTACTCACTCTATGTCTGCCTACTTCATTAACTCCACAGGAAGAAAAGATGATGGCTTGAGGCAGTGTTTTAAATAATTTAATGTAAAGTTTGTAGGCTTAGAAATAACGTCGTGTTCAGTGTCTTCATGGTCTCTTAACGAGTGACTTAAAAATTTAACTTTTGTTCCAGTTTTCCTGTCTATAAAATGAAGGCAAAAACAGCATTTGAGAGGCACACTAAGTGATTTATCCAGACTCGCTGTGTCCCAAAGCATATTTTCTGCTTTTGTAAATGTAGCAGAAAAGAATGTGAATTGTGCTATTGTTTGGTAGATTGTTCTATAAATGGTCATTAGGTCAGATTGGCTGATACTGTTGTTCGTCTTCTATCTGTGTAATGATTTTCTGTCTACTCATTTTATCAATTACTGAGAGAGGAGTTTTGAAATTTCCTCCTGTAATTGTGGATGTGTCAATTTGTATTTTCATTTCTGTCATGTTTTCTTCATGTGGCTTGAAGGGTATCTATTACCTACTTGCACATTTAGGATTGTTATGTTTTGTGAGTGAATTGTACTTCTCATGATGAAAGATCTCATTCTATCTCTGGAAATATTTCCTGTTCTACAGTTTAGGTTGCTTGCTGTTAATATATTCACTTTAGTTTAAGAAGGAAGATTGTCCTGTTTAACTTTTTCCAGAATTTTCATTTTGATATGTTTTTATATAGAAAATGGGCTTCTAATTAGCCTTGTATAGTTGATTCTTCTATTTTTACCCAAATTGTTCCACTGTGTTTTATCATTCAAATTTTGTTCTCCCTTTGATTAAGATCGATTGTAGACACATGGTGATTAAAATTACAATTTTACTATTATTCCACTTGTTCCTTATTTTTGCATTTCCTGATTTCTAAAGGTTTACTTAAATTTAGAAACCACTGCACTTTATATACTTTGTTGTCACAGTAACTATCACTCTCCTGCCTTTTGCTTTCCAATATGCATCTTGAATTAATCACAAGTTTGCTTTTAACAACATTCCATCATAATTTAAGATATATTGTACATTTTACTTCAACATATACTATAAAACCTATAATGTATTATCATTTTCCCTTTGACAATTATATCTTTAAGAAAACTAAAGTGAGGAATATAACTTATTTTTTTTTTTCTTCCACGACTTTTTCATCATTGCCAATATTTTTAAATTCACTGTTGTAAATCCTGGCTTTTTTCTGGTAGTAGTTCCTTCAGTACAAAGACTTTCTTGTACATGTCATAAAGGTGTGATATAAAGGATTCTCTGTTCTTATTTACAAGAAAACACAGCATAGTTTTGCTCTATAATGTATTGCACCAGCTGAGGGAGGTTGTTCTGAGCAGCTTCCTGTCACGGTGACCTGGTTATTTTCTCTAGACAATAAGTCAGAGAAAGAAAAGTCTTACCTAGTTGATTTCTCATCTCAGGGATTGTTACCCTTTATGGCCTCCTTTCTATCATCTTAAAAGTGGTCACTTTGTATTTTTATTCTATTTGTAGTTTCAGAATATTGTCAATAGTACATTGGCTGTCTTTTTTTGCTGTCTTCCCTTACACAATGTCTACAGACAGCTAAACTAGTAATAGATTAGTTTGAACTTTGGCAGGCTTTCCCTTCCCTCTTCACTTAAGGCGCATTTCCTGGCTTGATTAGACAGCCTGGAATAACCTTTATTCTAGGGCTCATTTAGTCCTATTACTAAAAGGTGACCCTAACAAATGTCCAAGGAATGTGTTCTGTGTTTTATAAAATTTTTGTATTTTGGCTGTTTGCAATTTAAATATCTTCTCGTTGTCTGTAAGATCTCTAAAATATCTTCCCCCTAGCTTCCTCATGATGTTTCTTTTCTTGACTTTGCTGCATCTCATCCTATGCAAATGAAACTTAGCGTTCACCAAGCTGCAATGGGACTTTGGATTGTCACTCAAGAGCACTTTCTTGGCATAGCCCAGTATGATGTGCTGCCTTCGTCTCTCTGAGTTGCGTTTTCTCTCTCATTGAGATCACACCATTTTCTGATAACTTCTCCTCGCTTACGTGTAACATCATGAAGTTCTTGAAAGTAGAATCTTTGAAGAATTGCAGGGATCACATTTTTCCTCCACTCTTTTGAACAGGAATGCACTACTGTGCTGCATGTGTTCAGCATATGAACACTGTTTTCATAGGTTTTGTCCAGTTCTCTAGTATTTCACAGAGGGTGAGAGAAACTAAATACCAATTACTCCATCATGGACTAGACATAATTTGGGGGATGTTAGGAGAATAAAACACAATATCCCATATAAGTTCTTACACAGTTCTTAGCACATAGTAAATAATCAATAATGACTTTATAGCTACATTTACTCTTTCATCTAATGCTTCCTTCTCTTTTGCTTTCTGAGTTACAGCTGGGCCAGGCGAAGGTAGCATATCTGTCATACCCAATTAGCACAAGAATGAATGAAGGTTTATGTTATTTGGAGATGACAGGGATCAGTACTTTGTTTGGAAAATAATTCACAAATGAATTATGCTACACATACTCCAGTTAACTCGAAATTGTGCTTTTTTATTTTAAAGAGAATTTTAAAAATCAAAATAACCTCATTGTAAATGTAATTTTCTCAGTACTGACATTTTGCACTATCTCCGCATTCTAATTCCAGTGTCCTTTTAATCCTCTTTTGATGGAATTAAATTTTACAATTTTCCTTCCAGGGAATCCTTACCATTTCTAATGATATCTATTTTTCCAAGGCTATGTGACTGATGGATTTCAATCCACCTAAAATCAATATTGGATGACAGACCAATATGAAGGGATTCACACTTACAGGAGCTCCAGGATACCGCTCTCCTTTGTTCCCTGTCAGATCCTAGTGTCTATTAAATTCCTGGGCACAGAAAAAAAAATACGCCAAAGAACCTTATTGATGGAATAAATTTATGACTTCACTTTATGGCTTTTCAAGGACTATTGGAGGTTTTCTGCCTTATCTTTGAGAGTAAATAAAAAACATAGCAGTTACTTTTATATATTACCTAAAAGTAAAATTCAGTGTAATTAATTTAAATGCAGTTTATGTGATTATATTATTTAGTCCTGTACCCAGGTCTTGTCTCTGCTGATACACAATGTTTTCTTCAGAAAGGATAACTCCTTTCTTCCCCAAATAAGACACAATATAGTACCGCCAACAACAAAAAATCAAAACATATGTGAGGTGGTTTAAAATAAGTAAAATCCTAGTCATCCAGCAAATACCAAAGGAGATGTACAAATTAAAACTGATTTCATCTGCTTTCCACAACTGACCATGTTTCATATGGGGTTTCACTTTAATCCCAGTTATAAATTTCTGCAAATGAATCTAAGAGTTAATTTCCTTAACTTAATTGCAATCTCTTTCTTTTTCCATCAAGGTAAAAAGTGTTTATTTTAAATTCAACTAGGAAAAAAAAATAAATCTAACTAGGAAAAAGTTCAAAAGAGCAATGAAGCATTAAGACATTTGTAGCCCTGTAAAATGAATACATTTCAAAAATCCAGCCTTACCTCTTTCAGGTGTTGTTGACTACGTTTCTGCCAAACACGTATAACTACGGAAAGAATGTCACCACTGGGCACTCCAGCCACTGCAATTGCAGTATCAGCAGCATGAACAAAAAGCCACCCCATCTTCAAAACTCAAATTTCTTTTCTTGCTTGAGTTTAGAGGGCAACCACATAGCTGGGTTTGCTGGCACAGCCTTGCAATCCCAGCACTCAGGAGGCTGAGGCAGGAAGGTGGACTACGTGAATTCAAGGCCAGCCTATTCTATGTGCCAAGACCCTGTTTCAACAATCAAACACAGAGGGCAACCCACTAATATGAATGCAAGGAAACACTGATGTTCCAAGGAGATATCGAACACAAGCAAAATCTGATGAACTAGTAATAAGAAATTTGCTTCAATTTTCAATGAATTACCAAAGACTGTAGAGGTGGACTCCCATGAGACTTTACCAAGAGGAGCTGGGTGCTCGTGCAGATGCCTCTCCATGTGTTGGATGCTCACAGGGAAAATCATGGCAAGGAAAACCAAGTGACCCGGCCTCCTCCTGGTTAAAGGCCTGGTGGATTTTTAAAACAGGAAAGGAATAGAGAGGGCCCTGGCCAGGTCCTTCTTCCCTATTTCTCCACCAGAACAAGAAAGCCTTTAACCTGTAAGACAAACAGAGAATCACACTTAAGTCACTCCTATGTGCAGCTGGGAGAAGAGATCAAAATAGAACTTTCTATAAAGAAAAGGACAGGAAAACGGGCACAGACCCTATTTATATATCGTTAGCCTGCTGTGTTGGCGAACACCTGTAATCCCAGCACTCAGGTCGCTGAGGCAGAAGGATTGCCGCATGTTCCAGACCAGCCTGGGCTACAAAGTGAGTTCAAGCCCAGCCTGAATTACAGAGTGAGACCCTGTCTCAAAAATAAAAGAAAAAATTTAGATGTTGTTCATCTACATGATTCTTTGAGATGACAATTGCTCTTTAATATGTGTCTAAAAATTTAAACCTTTAGAAAAACCCAATAGAGCAACCAGCACTAGGAAAAAGGTATGTTCCAACACAGAATATGAACAGCACATCTCCTACGACCTGTCAGGGAAAAGCACCAAAAATATTGGAGGTTTCTTCTCTGGCATCGTGGGAAACTTTATTCCTTCTGTGTAAGATATATTTTAAAAACAAACATTCCTTCTAGGTTGTAAGTTCTTGATGATAAATGGAAGGCAATTGTAACATAAGAATGGGTTAAAGTTGATTATAATAGATTGTTTTTAATTTTTCCAGTGAAGTTAGGAGACATCTGTTACAAATTTCATGGAAATTAAAACCTTAAATGAAGTTTGACATTTTGACATGTTAGTTCAAAGCATTTTTTGCCACCTTTTACAAAAAATAATTGCAGTTTTACTAATGCTAAAACTAAAATCATATTATCTAGTAAAGAGAAAGGTATGGTAAAATACCACCCTTATAGACCTAAACACACATAACCTGCAGAAAAGAGGACTCCGTAGGGTTACATTGCTCTTCTCACCCATATGAAAATTAGGCAAATGGACATGGAGGTGCTTTAGTCTTGACATATTCAGAGGGTAGGCCTAGAATTCTGAGGTAGGAGAATACTATATAGTTGAAAGACCATTAGAGAAAATAGGATCAAAAGTAAAAAAGCTGCTAATGAAACAATATTTTTCTTTCATTAAATAATTTCACAGAGAGGTTCAATAGCAATGCTCAACAATACCAACCGGAAAAGTAAAGACATACTGCAATGACTACTGTGTGTGAGGCATTGTGATTTGGCGCCTGACTGTTATATCAACTCTTGGGTATGGATGTTACTAGCCTTTTTAGACACGGAGGAAGCCAACCCATCTAAGCTCGCAAACCATGAAAAGATGAAGATAAGAATGTAGACCAAGTGCTCTGATTTTAGAATCTGGTTCCCACTTTCAAGCTGCAGGGAAGAGATCTTAAATAAATTACCTAAGTGGCTACATCAGACAAATTGATGCCCTTCCTAGCATTTCTATCAGTTACACCACTCTGCCTACAAGTCTCTATGAAAGCCAAGGTGTTAATTCAATATGCTTTATAAAAACGCTAACAAAACTGCTTTCTTTTTCTTGTGATTGAACTCTCCTTGCCCACCATGCAGCTCCTTGAGCACAGCATGCGGAACAAAGTACTGTGAGAAATGTGGGACTGTGTTACTTCATCTCTTCCCTCAGGTAATTTGTAATTTAATCCAGGAAGGGTCACCTTCAAGCTAGAGTTAACACCAAGGGAGAGAAAGGCAACCCCCATTTGGTGAGTGATAAAAGGGCCACAGGAAGTACATGTTCCTTTTCAGAGCTCTGTCTGGATTTTGAATTTTAGCACTGACAATGATCCTTCCTGAGGGAGTGAAGTCCAATCTAGCAGGCTTTCATACGTTTTCTTTTTTATTTCTTTTTTTGAGACAGGGTCTTACTAAATTGGCCAGGATGGCCTTCAACTCATTTATGCTCAAACCCAGACTGACCTTGAACTAGCAGTGATCCCCCTGCCTCAGCCTCCAGAGTGCTGGGATTATAGGCATGTACCACTACACCCAGCTATGATGTTTTCAAATGCTGTGTTTTGAGGGCCCATGTATGTTTTCACAATCAAACAGGGGAAAATGTTAGTATTCGGTGTGAATTTTCTTTCGAGTCTGAAATTTCCTCTGAGGCAGAGAGGAACCAGGATGGTTTTATAAAATACTGGGTTAAGCAGACTCATTTCCCTTTTGAATCAGCTAAGGATATAGATGAAAAGTTACTCTGGGGAAAAAAAAAGGGTTTGGAACTCTGGAGTGTGGAAGAAAAGCCACATCAAATACCTAGATGACTTTTCATGCAGTGGCGCACAGTATCCAAATACCTTTTCTCCTTTCAAGGAGTAAAAAGCGGTATAGGTGATGGTGGAATGGAGCATAAGGTACAGTTCTCGGGAAGACAAGGCACAGTGTAATGATTGGGAGAACATCGCTCAGAAGCTAGATGTCCCCGTCGCGCTTCTATGTGGGTGGCCAAAAAATGTAGATCATGTCAGATGCTATATTCATTCATCTTAAAAAAGTATAAGAGTCTCAGATGAGCATAAGCACTCTTTGCAGGGAAGATGTACACTTTCCCTACAGGAGAAGCATGGCGGTAATGTGTATGTTTGAATTTATGGTCCCAAGAAAAAAGAAGAGGGTAAATCATCCGTGGGAAGCAGGAGACTGTGACACAGGTGGCATTTAAACTGCTTGGGAAGAGGATGTGGAAAGTGTCTCTAACGCACTTTGCCAGAGCAGAGAAGGAGGGCAACAGCGATGACGAAATGATATTCTGACTTCTGACACAGTAGCTCAGAGGGTAGCATTAGAGGCACAAACGGAACTCCAAAGCCACAGTGGCACCTTCACTTGAGACTCGAGAAGGACGTCTCACACAGTGCCGCACCACTGCACCTCGCTGCTGGTCAGGGCAGCCCCAGCTGAGTGAAGAAGATAAGAATGAGCTTTTACTTGTTTTTAGTCACATAGGAGTTTACCAAAATTGAGTAAAAAGAGTGGTTTTGCAACTCTTGAATGGGCTGGGACAGATGAATAAAGTTAGATAAGTTACAGGAAGAAAAGCTCTGCTTTTTAATTTTCTCATCTGACTGTAGCATATTAATTGGCACATCTCTATGTGACTCAGAATCATTGATAAATGACTCATGAGGTGGGTCTGACCCTATTATGTCTTTAGCACCATATTAGTTATGAAAGGAGACCACCATGTAAAAATAAAAATTGGTGCCTCTTTCTTTTTAGGTACCTTGCTGATATGATAATTAAATTGCTAGGTTGCTTCTATATATATAGGCAAAAATTCCTTCCAGAAGTAGTTTAGCTTTTGATCTCATGTATATCTAGATTCTTTGCAACTTTACTGAGACTCACAAGCAGTACTCATGCAGTGTACCTGCTGTGAATACCTAGGAAGAAAGGCGCTGAGTCCATGTGACTGTAGATTGGCTTCTGGGCAATAACAATAGTGAGTGTAAAGTTTGCCATTAAGCTGCCCATTGAACACACTTAAATAGTGAGCTCTCACTCAGACATTCCCCCGTCGTGTCTCTTCCTTGGCTCCTGTCCACTCGAACCCCGAATTTTAATTACAGCACCTGGCTGGGCAGCCTGATGCAGATTTCAAGAAATGTAGAGAATCTGTGTTCTGCTGCTACCTTAATAAGCTCAAACAGACTAAATAGCATAGATGTAACAAATTAAATTTCTTACAATTCTTTATGCCATAAGCCCAAGACAATTCTCACTGGGGTAACATAAAAGCATGAGCAAGTCTATGTTCTTTCTTGGAGCCTGCGGGAAAGAATTTGTTTCCTTGTTCTTTAGAGTTTTTGACAGAATTCAGTTCCTGCTGATTGTAAGGCTGAGTTCTCACTTTGCCTTCAGCCCTGGGCTGATTCCAGCTTTTATAACCAGCTGCCCTCTTCACCACCTTCAAGATCAGCAATGGTGACATAGGGCATAGAACCCCACTGTTGTCATCCCAGCACTCGGGAGGCTGAGGCAGGAGGATCATCATGAGCTTGAGGTTAACCTGGGCTACACAGTGATTCAAGGCCAGCCTAAGTTACAGAGTGAGACTTTGCATCCAAAAGAAACAATTATGAAGAGACTTCCTTAGGTACTTTGAATCTTTCTCTTGTTTTGCATCATCTGAGTCCACCAGAATAACTTAGAGAAATATCCCTGTCTTAAGGTCTGTAATCTTAATGATGCCTGTACAGTTCTTTGGCCATGGTAACGTTGAGAGATTGTGAAAGTCAAGACATGACATTTTGGGAGAGCTATTAGTCTCCCTGCCACATTCAGAAAGTAGAATGTTGGTCCTTATTTTTATTAATAGTGAAATGATGCTGATAAAAAACTGGATTCTCAGGTGAAACAGGCTGTTTGCAGCCTAACAAGTTGATGATAACCTATGTTCTACTGACATTTACATTTTAGTTTCTCTTCCTTTAAAAGCATACTTTCAGTCTTTGAACTCTGTCAGCAAGTTAAGCTGAGGGGCATGTCCATGTAAACAACTTTGTAAAAATAACCTTAGAACATCATTTCTAGAGAAGCTTATTATCTACATTTGTTACTTACATAATTCTGATTTCATCATTCCTCATAGTGACTCTTGTGCTAGTGATAGCTCGATGTGGATGATGTCACGGTGAGATGTAGAGGACTGTCCTCTGGTGTTCAGATGGCACTCACAGGTCATTTTAACTGAGGTTTATCGGAATCTTCCACCAGGAAGAATCTTCTTTTCCCTAGAGCTGGAGGTTGTGATGCTCTGCTCACATCTCATATCAGAAATGAAGCATTTGTACCCACAAGTGCTGGAAATGCTATAGAATGAGGCACTCATGTTGCAGCTCTCCTTTAAGACAGACTTGCCAGTACCCATTCAACAAGGAAAGTCCTTCAAGGACAAGTAACAGCCAGTGAGGGACCAATATGGAATGTAAAAGCAGAGCTTTCTTGTACCAACTCAGAATAACTCTGAAGTGCATTCCAGTCCCAGAGCTCCACAGGTCACCTCCTGTGGTCATGTCTTCCCGATGGGCAGCATCACAACTCTGCTTCTTCCTTCTTTACTCCCAGTTTCATTCTTTGTGCTCCACAGATCTGATAGCTCCCTGGTAAACTGGTGCACTACATTATATCCAAGACTGCTGCCGGGGTAAGGGGATCTGTGACACTGAGTAAAAGTTTTAATAATGTTGATTACTATGCTATGCATAGAAAGTGATACAAAGTAAGGTCACATCCAGAATGAAAAATGATAATGGAAGAATTATCAGTCTAACATTACATGATTTATGTAATAAATAAAGCAACTCAATTTTTGTGACAAGAGGCATAAACAATGGAATGGTTACAAGGAATTGTTCTATCAGGTTCTCTCCACAATATAATAGAATAATGTCTTGATTAGAACATCTCAATGCTTAGTTTTATCATTAAGAATTATTTTATATAGAGAAATATATTTCCTATTGGTATAAATAATTATTTTGGACTTTATCTTTCTTTTTTGGCGGCACTGGGGATCGAACTCAGGACCCTGCGCTTGCTAGGCAGGTGCTTATTCCACTGAGCTATATCCCCAGCCCTGTTTTGAACTTTATTGATAAAAGAAACCTTGTTCAAATTTAAGGATAATGTGAACCAAGGTAGACATTCAGTAGCACAAAGACTTAACTGGCTGAATGATTTGTAGCATTCTTTCCCATAGCGGTGTGTCATGACAAAGCCATGAATTCACAGAACCCAACTGCGAATAGCATATGCTAGTACTAAAAGAATTGTAAAAACTAATGAAAAAATCTAGAACATTTTTGCAGCTGAGAAGTATTAAAAATGTGCTCAAGAAAAAAAAGGTCTGAAAAGCAATATAGCAGAAGACGCAAGAGGTCTTGGTGACAGAATGTTGGAGACGAGTTAAAGAGTTAAACATAAATTTGTAGTTACGAATGACAGGGATTAGCATGTTATTTAACAAAATGAAACATGAACTATGGAAAGAGCTTTTATGAATTCAAGCTGGTGTGTTTGATTTTGAACATGCTGAGTTACAGACTTCAACGAAACTAGCAGTGAAACACAGAAGCTCTTTAGTCTAAGCAGCAGGGTACTTAAGATATTGCATAGAAAAATGTGTATTAACAACAGGAAGAACTAAATGAATTTAAATGGAAAGGGACTTTTGCCCTTAAAGTTGAATATTTCACCATAACTGTCAGAGAAAAAATAAACATTAATTTATTGTAATGTTTTCTTCAATGAAATGAAATTACATATTCAATTAAAGAAAACATCACCCTCTTTTATCACATATCCTCAAAAATAATGGAGATATATATAATTAATTGACAATGGTCAATATACATAAAAGAAGCTGGTTAAATGATATATATTAAGCTGTGAGTGTGTTTTTGTGATAAATATGATTGTTTTTCTGTGGCTGAATTACATATCAAACTGTAACCAGAAACCAATTAAGAGGAATTCACAGAGGGGAATCTAGCACACAAAATTCTTTTCATTTAAGCTTCTTTCACTGCTTGTATCAATTAGGCAGAGGTAACTGAATGGAGCTTGCACACTTTGACTGACATGGAGAACCCAGAGGACAGGAGATCCAGGGCACTAAGGCACCTGCAGCCAAGTGCTGGCATTAGGAGGTAAGGCCATAAAGCAACCTCTCTAGTGATGTGGGATTGAACTGAGGTTTTCACATACACCACACCAGTGCTCTACCAAAAACCACAATAAACCAAGCAAGCAAGCAAGCAATAAAAATTGTGCTCATGTGGTAACACGTGCCTATAATCCCAGCACTCAGGGAGGCTGAGGCAGGATGATGAGTTTGAGCACCCCCTGGATGATTTAGCAATTTAGTGAAACTTGCTCCAAATAAAAAAAAAAAAATAGAAAAGTGATGGAGACGTAGGTCAGTACAACGCCCCTGGGTTCAATTCTAAGTAAGATTGAAATTTTAAAAAAAGAGGGTGGGTCTTTAGGGAACTTAATGAGCTCCTCTGAAGAATACATTTAGGTTAGTTAAGATAGTTATTCTACTAATTTTGATTAGTTCATTGAAAAGAAAGGTTTGTGCTTATATAAAGAAGACAATTAGTACCTTCATAAAAGGGCTGCAGGGGCCTTAGCTGGCCGGGGCCTTTTGCCCTTCTGTGGTCCCACCAGGCAAGAATCCAAACTCATTCTTTACCTTCGAGGGCTACAGCAGCAAAGCACGGTTTCGGATGCAGAGATTGGGCCTCACCACTGCAATCCTGCTGACACCTTGATATTGGATGCCCAGGTTCCAGACATGTGAGAACAGTGTTAGGTTCACTCATTTATGCCTAATCTAAGATATTTTGTTACAGTAGCACAAATGGGTACACATAGCTGATAATATCAAATGGGATCTATATATCACTCCAATAGGCTGCAATGCAATTGAATAGGACATATGCTATTGAAATTACTATATGTATTCAAAATAAACAGTACAACACCCTGTATTTTAAAGTAAATACTGTATTTAATGAGTTCCATAGAAGAAAAATACTCTATAGAATTTGTGACCTTTATTTTATTTTTAAAACATCATTTTTAAGGTAAGCCCTTATACATATGAAGTATAACTTATTACATTCAGTACAAGTAGTTAATTTTCAAAGCTTTACTGTTAGCATGTTTTTCAATCTTCTCTTTTCCCCTACACTCATGGAAAGGGTGCAAAATTGTTCACGTGTATGTAGCATGCACACACTTCTTGGTTTCATATGTATGTGAAAATATAAAGCAGGCTGCAAAGATGGCCTTGAGCTTTTTCTCTCAATAAAATGGTTATTTAACTCATGCTGGAAATGAAATTATAGTCTCAAAATGTCAAACATTTATAATTAATTTTTTTCTCAAGCATGCCTCCTGTCTTATTTAATTTCCATGTGTTTATGGAGTTTTTGCTATTTCTTTTACCATTTATTTCCATTTTCATTGTACTATGGTCTGATAATATGAACGGGATAATTTCAATTCCTTTGCGTTTACTTAAGCATGTTCTATGTACTAGCATGAAGTCTATTTTAGAGAATGTCCCATGTGCAGCTGAGAAAAATATTTATTCTAATGTTGTTGGGTGGAATATTCTGTAAAGGTTTACTAAGTCCACTTGTTCACACATTTGGTTTAGTTCTGTTATTTCTTTGCTGATTTTTTGTCTAGTTTACCTGTATCTTTGTGACAACGGGGTGTTAAAATACCTTGTTACAACTGTGTTTTTATTTATTTGATTTTTCATGTCTGTTAAAATTTGCCTTATATAATTGGATGCTCCTATATTTGGTGCATATTTATTTATGATTGTTATCTCTTTCTCTTGCAGTTTTCCCTTAATAAGAATATAATGACCTTTTTTATCTCTTTTGATCATTGTTGGTTTGAAGTTCACCTTGTTTGCAGACAGAATAGCTACTCCTGCTTTTTTCTGGGGTCCTATCTCATAGAGTATTATTTTCTATCCTTCGACTTTCAGTCTATGGATTTCATTTTGAGTTAAATGAATTTCTTGTATGAGGTGTATTATTGGATTTTGTTTCTTGATCCACTTTGCCTGTTTCTTTTGATTGGTTAATTAAGGCCATTTACATTAAGGGTAATTAATGATATGTATTTACTTATCCTTGTCATGGTATTTTCCCACTGTTTGTTCTGTAATTTCTCCCTCTGTTTAACTGCTTAACTTACTTCTATTGCTGGTTTTGAGATTGTGGTCATTTTTATCTCTTTGTAGAATATCTTTCAACACTTTTTGTAGGATTGGGTTGGTGCTGATGAATTTCTTCAGTTGATCTTTATCATGGAAGTATCTTATTTCTCCATCAATTTTGAAAGATAATTTTGCAGGGCACAGCAATCTGGGTTGGAAGATTTTTTGGACCTTCACTCCAAGCTCTTCCTGACTTGATGGTCTGTGTTGAGAAGTCTGCCATGATTCTGATGGGCTTCCCTTCGTAGGTGATGTTTCATTTCTATAACAGCTTTTAATATCCTGTTCTTTTGCTCAATTTCTGGGATCTTGATTATTATATGTCTGGGTATAGATTTATTTTGGTTATGGCTAAACAGAGTTGTATGTGCCTCACTTATGTATATATAAAGTTCTTGTCCCATGCTTGGGAAACTTTTTGCTATTACTGCTACAAATAGTTTTTTATGTCATTCATGTTGTCTCCTGCTCTTTCGTTGACACTTAGCAGCCTTATATTGTTTTTCTTTGCCTCATCTTGAAGCTCTTGAATTGTTATTTGCAGTTTTTTTGTTATTTTTAGGAGGTCTTTTCTTTAATGATGACTAGCTGCAATGCTATTTGCACGACTCAATCTTCTGTTTCATTCACGTGGTTCTTCCAGCTTTCAATGGAATTTTTAATTTCCTGAATATTTCTTTGAATCTGTTTCATGCATCCTAATTCTTTCCTATATTGTTCATTCAAGGTTGCCTTCATTTTTCTGTGCTTCTCTGTTTTTTTTAATCTGTCTTCTTTTCATATGTCCAGCAATTCTTTCATTATGGCTGTCATTCCTTTTTTCCTGAGCAATCATTTCTGATCTGATTTTCTGCATAGCATGATGTAGTTGGTTCTTTAGCGTGATGTAGTTGCTATCGTTTCAGAGGTTTCAGGTGTGTGACTTCCATGTTTTTCCATGTTGGTGTTTCCTGCACTTGTTCTGGGTGGGGTGTTGGCTGAGGATCCATTTGCTTCTATTTTTGTCATTTTCAAATCTCCCTAGGAGGGCTGGGGATATAGCTCAGTGGAATAAGCGCCTGCCTGGCAAGCACAAGGTCCTGAGTTCGATCCCTGATACCGCAAAAAAAAAACAAAACAAAACAAAAAAACACCACAGATTCAACTCTCCCTAGGTTTCCAGGGATTCAGGTTCATTCCTGAGATGGTAACAGGGGCTGGATCCAGAAGACCCAGGCACCCGGAAAACTCACGCAGGCTTTTTCATTCCATGGCCCCTCCCACAGTGGCAGTGGAGGGTGGGGCCAGAGGGTCCAGGGCACCAGACAGCTCACCAATGCTTCCCATGTCCAAGGCCTCCAGAAGGTGGTCTCCTGTCTTAAAATAATCTTTTAAAAATTAAAACTAAAAAAAAAAAAATTAAAACTAATGTAGGAGTTTTTAAAAGCTCTAAGCAAGTTTGCTTTTATATTAATTTTTGAAACACATTTATTTCATAAATGTGAGTAAAAATCTCAAAAAATATGAAACTTTCCAAGGGTAATACCAGATGTTGTGTGATTATTCCTTTTTTTGTATTTTAGATTATAAATATGAAGGAAGATTATTTTATAAACCAAGTACAAAATTGTATATATTGGTTTTTCTCTGTAATTATTTTTATTTTAAAAATTTAAAAACTAACAAAACAACAATGAAGACAAAATCAAAACCACATGAAAACAAGAAGAACAACACATGAACTCTAAACAAAATGATAGGAACTGACGATGGTTGCCACATTGCATACTGTTACCTTCAATGAAGTTGCTCAGTGCACCAGAGATAAGAATGCAAGATTGCAATTAATTTGTTTTAATACTATGATATTACCTCAGTTTATGTATCATAAGATAAGATTTCTATTTTAAATTGTCAATTCGATGCCTTTTTTGGTGCACAATTTCTTCAAATTCTTCCACTGGGCTCTTACTGGTTATACTCTGCCTGAGTGAATAAATTGATTTTCTTACCATTTTACTAGCAGTATTTCAAGTGCTCAAGTTTTCCCAGAATTTGCAGAAATGGACCCGGGTTACTCCTGTATAGGCACTACTGGAACCCAGTATGTCCAGCATTCTTATCCTTTATTTCTCTGACAGCTTCAGTGTATTTTCATGCCCTCTGAATCTCCGTGGTGTCACATGAGCAGAATGTAATCAGAAGTGACATAGCATTTCATACCTATGGTTACCAAAGCAGTTGTGCCTTCTCCAAAGTTATGTTTGTATCTGCATGTACTCCAAACCCTCATGTGCTCTCAGGAGGGGTATTCTGGAACTGGTTGGGTTTAGGACATATGATACTGGCATCAAGTGTAATGATAGCTAAACTGGTTTATCATAGCTCTAGGTGGGGGTAAGGTGCTGCTCCACCTTTGTGTGGGTGGCACCAATCAATAGGCTTATAGCTTGGAAGCAGTGCCAGAGAAAGAGGCAAGACAGATATGCTGCTGCAGCTTGCTGACTTCTCCTTGATAGTCCATGGGCCATTTGTCCTCTGAGATCCCTCTCTGCTAGGCCACTCTGCCTTGGAGTCATAAACTATGCAGTGAGTCTTCTACAGATCATGAGCTAAAATAACCTCTCCTCCTTTAACTTTGGAGTTGGGTAGTTTGTCTTAGCAATGAGAAGAGCAATATGCCCATGTTCCAAACCCTCCCCACTCCATCTAACAAATAAATAGAGAAGACTGGCAAAGATACAGAAAAAATAAAAGATGGAAGAAATTTAAATACCTAGATTTTGAACAATCCAAAAAACACTTTTCTTTAACTCTGCACTGCTTTTTCACTTTGGCATCAATGTTGTCAGCCAAAAAAGTGCTATACTGAGATTCAAAGGGTTTTTTTAAGCCATAGTTAAAAAGTTGAAACTAATATAAGCAAAAGCTCATTTTAGTATATACAACTTGAAAGATTCAATATCATGAAACTTTATAAGTTAAAATTGAATGTATTTAGAAAAATAATACTATATCAAGACTACTTCTCATCACACACAATATCTATTACACATTCTATACTTTATTTACTCTGAATTTCTTAAACCATGGAGACAAGAAGGTGTTAACACATGTGAATCTGATTCATTTCACTTATGAGCATTGCATCTATTTTCCTATGAAAGTCTCAAGTTTATTCTTTGTTATGGGCTAAGTAGTATTTAATTCTATAAAAATACTACATCTTTTATATCTATTACTTGCCTCATGGGCATTTGGGTTGCTTCCAAAATTTAGCTATTAAAAATTGTGCTGCTATGAACATGGGTGCACAAATTTTGCTGTGGTATGATGTTTTTAATTCTTCTGCAAAGATCCTCAGAAGGAAAATAACTGGGTCAAATGGGATCACTAATCCTACTTTTTGAGGAATCTCTATACTGATTTCCACAGTGGTTGTGCCAGCCTGCATTTTCACCAGAAGTAGAGAAAAGTTCCTTTTCC
The DNA here is from genome assembly GCA_004027595.1 of Dinomys branickii. Lineage (NCBI taxonomy): Eukaryota > Metazoa > Chordata > Mammalia > Rodentia > Dinomyidae > Dinomys > Dinomys branickii. Next base: position 31,152 of record PVLD010016795.1, read on the forward strand.
TATATAGCCTCTCCAGCATTGTTTATTGGTGATTTCTCAATGATAGATGTTCTTCATGGGGTAAGATGGAATTTCAGTGATGTCTTACTTTGTATTTCTCAAATGACCAATGATGTCGAACATTTTTTCACATATTTATTTGCCTTTTGGATTTCTTCATCTGAGAAGTATATATTCATCTCAGATGCTTATTACTGGGTTGGGTCTTTGAATTTGGGAGTCTGAGTTTTTCAATTCTTTTTATGTTATAGGTAGAAGTCCTTTGAGGAACAATTGCATGAAATTTTTCCCACTGTGTGGGTTGTCTTTTCACACTTTTCATGATTTATTTTGATGTTCAAAAGCCTTTTAATTGGAAGATATCTTAACTGTTGATTCTTTGAAGTATTTCTTGTGCATCTTGGGTTTGATTCATGAACTTTCTACTAACACCTATATTTTCAGGATTTCTACCTAATTTCTTTTCCAGTAGATCCAGTGTTTCTGTTTTAGTATTTAGATCATTGATTTATTCTGACTTTTGTTTAGTGCATGGTGACAGAAATGGGTCTAGTTTTAGCCTTTGGCATGTAAGCCAGTTTTCCAGCATCACTTTTAAAGATGCTATCTTTCTTCTAGTGAAAGATAAGGTAGCTGAGTGTATTTGGAGTTGTGTCTGCACCTTATAGTCTGTTCCACTGATCCTCAGGTCTGGGTGTAGATACATTTTGGTCATGGCTATTTGTAGTACTATACACCTCACTGCATGTTAGATTCTGTTCTTGTGTTTGGGAAATTTTCTGCTATTACTTCTGCAAATAGTCTTTTGATTTCATTTCTTTTGACTCTTGCTTTTTCATTGATAGCCATCAGTCATGCTGTTTTTCTTTGTATCACCTTGCAGCTATTGCATTGTTATTTCCTGATCCCTTATTTTTAGAGATCTTCTCTTTTGTGTGTGTGTGTGTGTGTGGTTTTTTTTTTGGCGGTACCAGGGATCGAACTCAGGACCCTGCGCTTGCTAGGCAAGCGCTTATTCCACTGAGCTATATCCCCAGCCCGAGATCTTCTCTTTTGTGATTATAACACGTGACCCTACCTTTGAGGTCTGAAACTCTATGTCCAATTTTGCTCAAGCAGTTTTGTCATCTTTCAATGGAATTTTTTATTTCCTAGATACTTCCTTGAATCTATTTCATGCATTCTGCTTGTTTCCTATATTGTACATTTAACGTTTCCACCGTTTTCCTATGCTGTTGTCTTTTCATCTATGTCAATTCTAGATTTGCTGAGTAATTTCTTCATTATAATTATAATGTCTATTTTACTGGAGAAGTTATTTCTGATCTGATTTCCTTATATCCACACAGATTTGTTTCTTTTCTTTGGCTGTTATCATTTTGAAAATTTCAGGTGTGTGTCTTGCATTTTCCTCTGTCTTGATGTCTCCTGGACTGGTTCTGTGTGGCTGAGGTCCAAGATTGCACGTTTTTCTGCATCTTTTCATCTTCTATTCACAATTTTTTTCTTTTTTCTTTTTTTCCTGTGTTGATCATCATAAGCTTTTGCAGCAGTAGCTATATCACTGGTATCAAGGCCTCCCTAGGAAAAGTCTGGTCTTCAGGGATGTCTTTTTTGTGCAGGAGGTTCTTAGTCTATGTCTATCTCAAGATCCTACCTTCACAATTAATTAAGAGTACAATGTTGTTACCTGTTTGGCTCAGTCCCCAGTCCTTAGGTGTTGGATTATGTTGAGGTTATTATTTACCCTAGAGCTTTCTAGTATTGTTATGGAAGGGAGAAAATCTGATTAAAATTGCTATGACAACCTAGATAAAGTAGTATCATTAGCAATAACAGTAGCATCAATCACAGTTTAAAAACTGAAAAACTGTAATAACTATTAATTTTGTCCCTTGAATGATAGGAGAATATTCAATAGTTATACAACTGAATTGATTATAAATTAGGACCTTGTATGCAAAGTGTTTCCCCTGGAGAGAGTAGTTTTACCCTGTAGTGCAATACTTAAGAAGGATAATATGTAAATCAAATATAACTGAAAAGAAAGTAGAAGCAAAGCTGGAGGACAGAGGGTGATCATGCAAGCCTTGGAAAGTAGAGGATAGGGCAGAAAAGAAAGAATGACAGAGAATGCAAGGGATTATCCAAACTTGGTGTCTGGGTTTGGGGGATGGTATTAGTTTTCTGGGGCTGGAGTGCTCCTCAGCTGTTTAGAAAAGACAAAAAAAAAAAAAAAAAAAAAAACAAGAACAAGGAAAGGAACAAAGGAAAGGAAAATGAAAGGAAGCAAATACAAAAATAAAAACAAGAAAGAATAAGTAGTGGCCCCACCTGCCTGCTTCTTCTCAAGTGTCCTTCTCCCCAGACATAAGGGTGGTTCAGCTAACCTGCCACCTGTTGGCCCACATTGTTAGTTTTCATTCTGACTTTTCAGCCCCACTGGAACTACCTGTCCAGTGTGTGTGCCCTAGTTGGGGTCCTATTGTGGGGCTGGCACTCCCCCAGTCACCTGTTCCCACCAATTGGGGAAGGGAGCCAGTCACCTGGATTCTTAGTGTACTATTGCTGGGTCCCACTGTGTAGAGGGGAGGAGGCAGTTAGCTGGATTCCTCTAGCTGGGCCAGTTGCCAAGTCCCAAATCATTCTTTGGCTGGTTCTTGGGAGCCATGATATCTCTCCTTATATTTTTACTTTTATACTGAGATTTCTAAGGTACAAATCAAACAAGAAAGAAATGGATCATGTTAAGAAAAAGCGCTTTTATGATTTAGGAGTTGATACTACAAATGTTTTTCTAGCCGTTAAAATGAATTAAAATAAAAGGGAGCTTCCATGACATTTTTGATCATGATCATGCCTAGAAGAATGATATGAATTCTGGTTGAAATTAATTTTCCCACAAATTAATTCATAGACATTTTAAAATTGTAAACCATTATTTTTGTTCTGAAACTTTGATAGCTGAATAAATCTGTTAATTCTCATACAGATTATATTATTGTACTACTTATCTGACTTACTAAATCAGTAAAATCACAATGCTTTCTATCAAAATGCATTAAATAAACACAATTGAAGGACATTTCTCACACTAAAAATTCATACTGAAACTTCTTAATTTACGTCAACCATTGATTGTTAAAATCAAATTTTCTAGTTATTATACCCATATTTATTTTCTAAAACAATTTTGATAATATCGGGCACCAAATATTTCTTTCAGTATATAATAAATGTCCCATATATGGCTTACTTTCTGAATTAGAATTTAGTCAAGAATAGCCAAAAATCTAAAAATATATATTCCATTAGGCAACTGAAAAATTGTTTGACATGCAATAAGCATATAATCAGTATACACTTTGTCTTGACAGAATAGCTGACTTTTAAGAATTGATTATCAATGCTTAGATTGACCATCATTGTGTTAGAGTATTCAAACACAGCAGTAGAGCTCAGGGTAGCATCTTTCTACTGGATCATCAGAAAAAGATGGAAAAAACATGTTTAAAATGGTATTTATATTAAAAAAATCAGCAGAAACTTTAGCAAATATTGGTCAGCTTTTTATGTAATATAGTCTAATTAGCAAAATAATCTGCACTTAATACTAAGAGTAGTGAGAGAATATGTTTTCTTGACTTTATGTCTTTAACTTCTTCAAATAATACATTCAGGTATTGAAATATGAGTTTTAGTATAAAATTTCAATTATCTATAATTGCTTGTTTTGACATGAGCAGTAAAATCTGGGTAATTATATACGTTATATACAATATGTTATGTTGTATATATGTACACAATATATTATATTATATTATATATTGTTGGGAGCAACTGGAGCTGGTTATTGGTCAAGCTACCTCAGTATTGAAAAAGGCATCCTGCATGAAAGTTACATTCTTTAGCCGCTAGGCAACATTACCAGCCCATGATACTAACTTTGCAAGTGTATAAAATAAATGCTCCTATTGGTGAAGTCAGTCCTCTTGCTCATCAGGCAAGAGGTGACTCCACCTGACCCTGGCTATCTGCTCTTGTCTTTATTTTCTGTATCCTCTTGCCGTTTTCTCCCAGGAACCATGGAGAGACCATCGACTCCCACAATATTTTATATATATATATATATATATATATATATATATATATACCAAATTTTAGTAAATATTAATACCTCCAGGCATTCTTGTATTTTTGTCTAGCAAAAATATCATTTGTATAAGTCATGTCAGTCTGCAGCATCTCGGCTGTCACTCTCATTTTACATTTTCTTTTTTAGCTTTAATGTCATGTTTTTAATTTTTATATTGTTTAACCTGACATCCAAATATTTCGTTTTTTTAACTTTAAAAATAAAGGCGGGAAAACTTATTAACAAACATATCCATTTGCAAAATACCATAATAACAATATGAACAATATAGAAAGTATAGACAGAGTGGTAGGAAATTAACAATAGTTGTATTACTATTGACATCTTCAAAGTGGTTTCTCAGGAAAACAGATAGAGACAAGCAATATTGACCAGACAAGTAATCATTAACTTTTCCTTTGAGTTAAGCAGCAGAAGACAGCAGTACAACATTTAGCTATCCTGTATATACATACATACATAATTTCCCCTTCTTTCCCTTTTCTTTTCTCACACCCCAGTTGCCCTTTACTTTTGAGAATTTTCCTTTCATTTCACAATGTCTATCATGTCTCCTAGTTTTTATTCACTCTTTCAGGTTCTTATGCTAGTGAGAAATATGTTGCTTACACGTGCAGGTCTGATTTATTTCACTTATGATTATGGTCTCTAGCTGTGACCATTTACCTATAAAAGCCTCCAGTTTATCTTTCTTTATAGCTGAGTAATATTCCATTATATAAAAGTACCAAAATTTTTTTATCCAATCCTCAGTAGATGGACATTTGGGTTGCTTCCACAATTTAGGTATTACAAATTGTGCTGCTATTAACATGGGTGCACATACATCACTGTGATGTGATGTTTTCAGATCTTTTGGGAACATACCCAGAAGGGGAATAGCTGGGTTAAAAGGGACCTCGAGACCTAGTTTGCTGAGGAATCTCCAAACTGATCTCCACAGTGGTTTCACCAATCTGCCTTCCCACGAGCCATGGAGAAGAGTTCCTATTTCTCCACAGCCTTGTCAGTACTTCTTATTTGTTGATTTCCTAATAATAGCCATTTTTAGTGGGATGAAGTTGAGGTATTGTTTTAATTTGCGTTTCTCAAATGGCTAATGCTATTTAACATTTTTTCAAGTGTTTACTTGCCATTTGTATTTCTTTATCAGAGAAGTGTGTATACAATTCAGCCACCCTTTTTTGTATTGGGTCTTTGAATTTGGAGGAGTAGATGTTTTTTAATTCTTTATATGTTTTAGATAGAAGACCTTTGTCCAAGGGACAGTCAGATAAAATTTTTTCCCAATTTGTGTGTTTTCCTTTTACTCTGCTGGTGATTTCTTTAGACATGCAGAAACTTTTCAGTAGGATGAGATCCCAGTTGTTGATTTTGTGAAGTATTTCATGGGCAGTTTGGCTTTTGTTCATGAACTCTCTGCCTACTCCTATGTCTTCAAGGTTCTAACCTACTTTCTCATGCAACGTATTTAGTGTTTCTGTTTTAATATTGAGATCTGTGATCCATTTTGACTTTAGTTTGGTGCATGATGATAGACTTGGGTCTTTGGCAGGTGGCAAGCTAATATTTCCAGCACTATTTATTGAAAAGGGTATCATTCTTCTGGTGGGTTTGTTTGGCCCCTTTATCAAAGATTAGGTGGCTGAGTGTATTTGTGGTTGTGTCTGTGTCTTCCAGTCTCTTCCACTGATCTTCTGGTCTGTTTTTTACCCAGTACCATGTTGGTTTTATTACAGTAGCTTTACAGTATAATTTCAGGTCAGGGATGGTAATTCCACCTGACTTGTCTTTGTTGCCCAAGATTGCTTTTGCTATTCTGGGTCTCTTCTGCTTCCAGATGAATTTAAGGAATCTTTTCTCTAGATATGTGGTAGTTTAATGGGAATTGCATTGAATCTGTACAACAATTTTGGTAGTATGGCCATTTTCACAGTGTTGGTTCTTCCTACCCATGAGCAAGGAATATTTTTCCATTTATTGAAATCCTCTTTGACTTCTTTTTTCAGGGTACTGTAGTTTTCATTGAAGAGATCTTTTTCTTATTTTGTTAGATTGAGTCCTAAATATTTGAATTTCTTGGGTGCTATTGGGAAAGGTATGGTTTCCTTAATTTCTCTCTCAGTCTGTTTGTTGTTTGTGTATAGGGATGCTATTGATTTTTGAGTGTTGACTTTGTATCCAGCTACACTGCTGAATTTGTTGATTAATTTACGGAGTCTTCTTGTGGATTTTTTTGTGGTCGCCCATGTAAAGTATCATGTCATCTGCAAATAGTGATAGTTTTACTTCTTCCTTTCCTATCATTATTCCTTTTATTTCTCTCTCTTGTCTAATTGCTCTGACTAGTGCTTCCAGATCTATGTGGAACAGGAGTGGTGACAGCAGACATCCTTGTCTTGTTCCTGATTTTAAAGTAAAAGCTTTCAGTTTTTGTCCATTTGGTACGATGCTGACTGTTGGTTTGTAATAGGTGGCTTTTATCAGGTTGAGGTAAAGACTATCCCTATTTTCTGTAGAATTTTTATCATGAATGCATGTTGGACTTTGTTGAAAGCTTTTTCTGCATGTATTGAGATGATCATATTTTTTCCCTTTGGCTCTATTGATATGGTGTACAACATTAATTGATTTGCAAATATTGATCCATCCTTGCATTCCTGGAATGAATCAACTTGGTCATGGTGTATGATTTTCTTGACGATTTACTGCATTCTATTTGCTAGTGTTTTATAGAGTATCTTTATATCTATATTCATTAGGGAGATTGGTCTGTAGTTCTCTTTCTTGGTTGGGTCTTTCTCAGGTTTGGGTATCAGTATTTTACTTGCTTCCAAAAATGCATTAGGGAGAATTGCTTTCTCTTCAATTTTATTGAAGAGTTTGAGGAGTATTGGTATTAAGTCTTCTGTGACTTTCTTGTAAAATTCTGCTGCGAATCCATTAGGGCCTTGACCTTTTTTTTTTAAGACATCCGAATAATTCACATATCAATAAGTATGTGTAGATTTTGTAGTTCTGGAATATATATTTATATTTGTCACTTTTATATATATTCGTCACTTTTTCATTAATATTCAGTGTGGTCTTGGTGTTAAAACTGCAAATACTAGAATTGAAAATTATATCAGACCATGGAAACTAGAAGATTGCAAAAAAATAAATTAACATTGACAAGACTATCACTAAGATTAAATAAATACTAATACCTTAGGCAGAAATTGTTTTATAGTCCAAAATGTAATGTAACTGGTTCCCGTGATCATACACTTTTACTAACAAGTAAAGATGCAGCAACACAATTGCATAACTACAGACAAATTCTGGTTAAAAATATAATCAAACATGAAAATAGCTTACTGTTATTTATATCATTGGACAAGATATCTGACATCTGCTATTTAATTGAGACATTTATTCTAGCTTATTGTTCACAGGTTCATTCCACAGTCATGACTCCAAGATAGAAATGGCATGATAGAAAAAACTAGAATTGTAAAGCTGTGCAAACCATTTCAGCCAAGGGGGGGGGGGGATAAAAGAAGAGCCACTGATAAGTAGAATCCCTGCCTTGAAGGCTCATCTTCTCTAAAAAGACTCTACATCCTAACAGCACGTTCAGCTATGAAATAATCAGTGGAGTAATTCACCAAGGAGCCTATTGTGTACATGATCCTAACATCATTCTTCCTTCTCAACTCTGAACACGTGAGACTAATGGAGGATATTTCAGATCAAACTGTAACAGTCTACTCCTAGTCTGAAAAAGGCTCATGCCCATCTTATTATGCAAAATGTATTTTGTTCATCTCTAAGGCCACTGGAATCTCAACAATTCCAACATTGCTAAAACGTCCAAATTCTTATTAGCCTCTAACTCAAAGCAAATTATTAGCTGTGAAGCCTTGCAAAACTAAAAGAATATTAACAGTCTTCCAACATACCATAGCATAAAGTCAGCATTTTTTTTTTAAAAGGGAGAAATGGGAGCATAAAATCAAATTGGGCAAAACACCCATCAGGGCAAACATTAAATCTGCTAGTAATGAAGGGCTTGGGAAGCCCTGCCTGTATGACCTGGCCTGTTGCAGCCCACATGACTTCACTCTTGAACTGGTTCTGTCACTATTTGAAGCTTTCCTGAGTCATCTATCCACTTTGTGTGGTCATCTCCAACTTCCTAGTTTTGCCATTGCACCTTGTTTTGTAATTTTACAGCTTTATTCATTGCCCTGTCAGATGCATATTTTCTGGCCTCAAAAGCCTGCCTTTGAAATCTGAGTAAAAGCCTCCATGATCCCACAACTCTTGCATTCTGCATGCCCGAAAAATCAGTGCCATGTCAATGAGGACCACTATCTCAGTCAATAATTTAACACCCTTTGGCCACAGCTACAGTGGCTTCTGAATGCTGAGAGGGTAAAACTGGGCAAATACTTAACTAAGTGTTGTTAAATGAACAGGATTTCCTGGGGTTTCCTTTGCAATACAAAATTTTGCAATAATGTTTAATCTTTCATACCCTTGAACTTGTTATTGGTAGTTTCTGTCTAGTTTCTGAGATTCCTTCAAGTCATCTTTTCTAATGTCTCCTTGCAAAGTGCTTGACTTCCTTTTCATGATTCTAATAACTCTAATCCCTCTCTCTCTCTCTCTTGCTCTTACTCTTGTTCTCGCTAGAACAGTCAACAGAGTGTTATAAGTTGGTTATAAGTTTCTATCCGCTAAAATACCAAGAATCATATCATTTTACGTGGCATCTATGGAGCTGCAGGAAGTTTGTGTTCCATGAGCTCAATGAGTTCAAAAGTCTACATTATGTCATTATTAAGAAATAATGAACCTTCATTGCTATATTTTTTACTCACAATAGCCAACAGTTAGAAACAACCTAAATGTCCAATGACAGTGAAAAACATAAGTAAAACATAATACCTAAATACAAACAAATTTATTTAGCCTTAAAAAGAGGGAAATGCTACCATTGCTAGCACCGTAGGTGAATACGGAAGAAATAATGCTGACTAAAATGGGCCAGACACAGAAAGACATGTACTCAATGACTGTCAGTGAAGAGTCTCGTGAAATAGTAAAACTCACAGAAGCGGGAAATAAAAGGATCTTTTCTAGCACTTTTTGTGATGAGGAACAGAAGAGATTGTTCAAAGTTAACAGAACTTTAGTTATGCGTGGTAATAAGTCCCCAAGGTGAACAGTGCAGCATAGTGCCTACAATTGGCCACACCGTGTTGATTACTCAAAGTTGTGCTAACAGGTTAGACATCATGTTTATATTCTTATCAGATCATTAACGAAAGGCCAGGTGGAAACTTTGGTTGTAATCAATATGTTCATGGCACCGTTTCTCCCAATATTTTCATATGCATATTATTATTTATGAATGCATCAAGTTCCATTCCTTAAATATGTGTGGCTGTTTTTATGTTAGTCATACAACAGCAAGCTGAGTTTTAAAAACCAGAGACACCATCATCATTCTGGTGGAGCATGTTTCAATTATTTTAAGTTTGGTACATATCTCATGAATATTTTAATTTTCCTTACCATAGTTGCATTGGAGTTCTTTCACTGTGTCCTAAGTAGAAGTACCCAAACTCCTTTTATCTCATCCCAATGTCAGACACATCTACTGTTTCTTATATGTGATGATGTGAGAAAAAACATAGAAAGCTTATTAGCATTTTCAGAACAAAAAAAGCCATATAGAATATTTCTATTCATATTTAATTGGAAACATGCAAACAGAAGTACTTTGCATCCACAGCTTACAAGCTCATAGTTATCTTGAAGTTTGAATGATTTAGGCATCGCTCATCAGCACAGCATTTATATGACACTTCATGGGCATAACAAATATAGTATTGTTTACTATGCATAAAAAGTCTATGAAAAATGTACTTCACAGATAAATAAAACAAGTAATTTCCCAAGGTCGCCAAGTCAATCAATATTGAAGCTGATGTATAAACTGTGGTCTTTGCTGAAATTATGTGCTCTTCAAACTGTTAGATATGCTAACCTAATGTTTTCCTTAACAATTATGAATTATTTATGGCATAAATTCCCACTATAAATCAGATAATAAAGAGCACATTAACAACCATTTATAATCTCTGCCATAATGCCTATTTGATTGGAGTTTCCTCCTTTCAATATGATCAATATCTGTCTATGTAATCTTCCTAAAAACATGTTTTGTTTTATGTTGCCAATTTCTAGGGATAATAAATAATTGGTAGGAGTTGGAGAGAAAGGTAGAAGGAAATGACTTAAAATTAACACTGCAACTAATTTTACTTCAGTGCTTCATTTAAATCAAGAAATTCAATTTTTGTTCATTCCTTCTATTAGTTTTATGTTTTAAAACAAGTAACATACTTTGGCAAAGCACTAGAAATTTGAAACATAACTTTGCTAAATTTTTGATAAATATTTACATAAAATTGTTTTATATGATTACATTTACAGTGATTCCAATATTATTCATTTCAAAAAGCTCGTAATGATAATAAATTGACCTTGTTCTTATCCTATGTCTGAGTAATCAATTTTAACTCTCAGTGGACAATGTATAAAGAAAATGTCTATCATCAATTTATTAATAAGTGTCTACAGTATGTTCTAGTAGAGTCTAAAGATAAATTAGAAAGAATACCAGATCACCATTATTGCAGAGGAGACTTGACTTGTCCAAAGTCACATAGTAAGTTAGTTAGTGGCAGACTAATCTAATGTCACACTCTAAATAAATTGTTCTTGCTTTCGCTACAGTGAAAGTAGCTCCACTTGTGAAGTAGACAGTAAGGTTTACTGAACACTTAATGGGTGTGAACATTAGGGTAACATTCTTTTTACTTTCATAGCAAGGTTTCTGAAATAAAGTGTCCTCCACTGAACTCTTCTTGATTGAACAGAAATTAATACAAATTACCTTGCCCTACTTCAAATTCCAGAGGGAAACTTGTATTTCCACAGTGTTAAAGGTAATGAGAATCTCTACTGAGCCTGTAAGTAATCTCAGAACTTAATACAGTGACTACTGACTTCTCCCATTATAACTTCTTTGATGAATTCAAAGTGTTTTGGGAATAAAATTTCTAGCATTATTTTTTTCTACTAGCCACATATAGACATATGATTGCTACCTTTTCAGTTTTGATTAGGTAAATATGCAAGAAAGAGAGACTGAAGAATATAATTCTGTTTTCTCTGATAGAATAGCTCATTTCAAGTTAGCTATGCGAAACATTCCCACTGTTTTTACAATAGCCTCACACACATCAATGATCTCCAGTCTAACACTCTCTTCTACAGATAAGATGCATGTTTGCTCAGATAGGTTAGTGACCTGCATGAATGTCTTTATTAAGAGCAGAGCCAGGCCTGGCACCTAACTTCCTGATCTCCACTTCATCTTTCTCTTGAGCCTGTTGAGTCATTGTTGATCCAAACTATAGAACACAGGCACTGTGGATAAAACTGTTAGGTTAAGAGCAGAGAATATATCTTAGTCATGGAGTGCTTATCTAACAAGTGCAAGGCCCTAGGATAAATTTGTCTCTGAAAAATGACAAAAAGAAGTAAGAAAAAAATAAAAAAATTATCCTGGATTTGGATGTCTTTTCCATAATATATAGAAAAATTTTCAAATAGCTAGAAACCAAATGTTATGTATATTACTATACAAATCATATATATATATATATATATATATATATATATATATCCACACAGAAACACACATTTCAGGAAAAAGCTTTGCACATATATTTTAATGCAAAATTTATTGTGAGATATCATGTGATTCATATAAGTTATCTTTGGTCTCCATAATTACAAGAGGTACTCAAAGTAACTATTAGCTACAAGACATTCATTATTTTTCTTTTCCAGATGTATATGTACATTTTTGACAGAATATATAAATAACATTTAAACCTTCATTTATACACTCAAACTCATATTTATTTGTTTATATTCAGTTAATTTTATATAAGCATAATTTGTTGTAAAATAAAATAATCTGTATAGTATGAGTGTAAAAGAATAATGTTCATATAGCTGTGAAAAATGTTAAGATATGGTCAACAGTAGACATACTGATAGCTCAGAGATGTAAAATACAAAGAAACATGTCAGAGCATTTATATAATGTACAATATGATTCATTATCTGCAGAGAGAGAGAGAAACAAAGTTACTGTGTTCCAGGCATTAGATTCTGTGATTTCATATGCATAATTTCATTCAATACAACTGTCATTTGAATTAAATGCTGCCTTAGTTCACGTATTAGACAAAAGAACTGAAATTTATGACATAGAGAGACTTTTTTTTTAAATTTTATTTTAAAGACAAAAGAATGGAGACATATGAACCAGAAAAGCCATAAACAATACAGAAAATACAAAGTTATACAGAATATAGTAGGGAATTAGAACTGGATGTTGTATTACATAGTTATCTTCACATTAGTTAACACAAAAACATTAAAGGAAATACCAAATTATAGATAAGATAGTAGGGG
>PVLD010016796.1:0-43852 GCA_004027595.1 Dinomys branickii
AAGGTGTATTGCTGGCTTTTGTGACCTAAAATCAAGCTTCTGGTGGGTCATAAGGATGGGCTAAAGAAAAGGAACTGCCCAGTTAATAGCTGCATATCAGGTATCTGGAGATGTATTAATTTGCTCAGGCAAGGAAATCACATCTGGTACAGCAGATGCAATCAGTCCTCATCACCATGTGATGCAGCTTATAATAATCCCTACGTTCCCAAGATCCGTCCGTCTTCTGCACAGGCAAAACAGGAGACGAACGGGGAGGCGGCAGGAACCCGCGCCCCTTCATCTGTCAAGTATGTGATGGGGGGACCGATCTTGCACCCCCGGGAGTGTGGCACTGCTTTGGACTTGTAACAGCCCAAGGGCAAAAGCGTTTTCACTGGCCTCCCTTGGTTTTGTCCACCACACTCGACAATTCAAGGAAGCACCGTCAGGTCTCTGCCAGCTGCTAGGTTTACTATTCCCGTTACGCATTCTGGAACCGGGAAAGTAACCATAGAGTAGGTTCAGAGACCCCTGGGACCCACTCTGAGATTGACCTGAGCTACAACTTCACTCATCACCTGATCCCCATGTGACCTTACTCTGACAGGCAGGCCACAAAAACCCTTTGGGTATCCTGGAACCAATGGCAGCTTAGAGGCAGCAACCAACAGTTCGCATGTGGTCTGTGTCCTTTCCTCTAGTGCACAGCTACTCTGGTAAAAGGGTGCCTTCAGGGAAGCCTGAGGCCAAGACTAACAGTATGAAGTTTTGGTGACATATTAGGGTCCTTCCTTGACCTAATTCCCTACACTGTAGAAACTTTACATTCCTCCCAACATTACCCATCCCCTGCCTTTAATCCATTACCACACATGTTCCCTGGATTTCTTCTGACATAAGTCAGAAAAGACTCAAGTAGTTCTTTGGCAGAGTAACATACAGCCTCAAGGATCATACTTAACACATCATGCTAACAAGTCTGCTGGGACTGGTAAGTCCAGTTATAAGCCTGGACACACAGAAGGGTATTAGGATTGGATCCAGAGGAAAATCAGCATGATTCTGCATAGGAAGTGCATTAGCAGAGGCCATTCCCATTTACTCAGGCCATGTGTGGGCCAGTCTCCTCAGGCAGCGGTGCAAAGGCAGGTATCACCGCGAGTGGAGTGTCCACAACGACTATGGCTGGGGAGGCCACTTTTATGGTAGCGTGGTGCACTGATACGGAAGACTCATCAGAACATAAGGGCTCAGAGACCTCAGCGTCAATGAGCTCTTCTCACACGTCCTCATCCCAGCTCACAGGGTTCCATTTTCCCCAGTCAGCCTTCATCCTCAGTCCCCATCCCGGGAGGCAAGGGAGGACGAGCTGCTCTGTGATTCAGCCAAGCAGAGGAGGAGGCTCTGGAGGTGAGTTAGCAATGGCAGTCTGCAGTTACAGCAGATAAGGCTCTCCTTGAAAGCACACCTAGAAAATGTTAAGTCATTTATGTGCTGTTGGAGTGGGGTGCTTCAATTCTGAGGTCATCTTTACTTTAACCACTTTGTACGGAGACATTAGCAGCAACCAAGCAACATTATCATATTCCTCACTTTCCCCAAACTGCTCAAAAGTATCATGCACAAAATCAACCAGCTCTTCCTACAAGTGATTGTTTAGGAGCCTCCGAGGCAGTACTTTCAGATATCTCTGAATCGTTCACACCACGGACAATGTCTGTAATACTGAATGTGCAGTCACTAGCGTTGTTAAATCAAATTAGGTTAGAAAACCAATTCTAGAAAACACAGAGCCAAACCTTAAAACTCATCCTTAGAATTCTGTTCCAACAGAGCCGTCTTGTCACAAAAAAACTGTATTACTCAGAGTCCTCCAGAGAAGAGGATCAGTCACACACACACACACACACACACACACACACACACACACCGCCCTCTGTATCCACAAGTTCATTGCCTATGGGTTCAATCAACTCCAGGTTGAAAATATTTCTCAAAAAATGTATATTGAACAGGCACAGACTTCATCTTGCCATTATTCCGTAACTAGTGGTTTACACAGCACTTACCCTGCATTAGGTGTTACTGTATAACGAACACTGTATGCTTAGGTCCCTGACATAGAGTGGCTCCTATTTGCTGAGATTCAGTATAGCAATAGGTCCACACAATTACAGAGACCACACCCCAACACCCATTTGCTGCAGAAGCAGACAGGCCAGAGAGGCCAGGAGTATAAAGCCCTGTGGGTGTGGTAAATTCCTCCTCATCCAAGCCCCAAGGCACAAGGATCAGGGGTGCCAGCTTCCTATGGCAGGTGGTGGTGAACCCTGCAGCTCACATTCACATGTAAGAAGCCCCCTCCAGCTGCCCTTTTCTAGCCAAGCCCTCAGCAGACTGGACGACGCCCACCTCGTGGACTCGGGCAGTTGGCCTTACCCTGTTAAGTCCACCAGTCCAAATGCCAAGCATTCCAAAAAGCCTTACAGTTACAGCCAAAGAGTGGCTTTATTTTGTGCTCTAGGCATCCTTTAGTCAGCCAAGGTGACATAAAATGAACTGTCACTGAACAGTGGATTTTCTCCTAACAGATCTGAAGCAAACCTACCAACACCATCTGCCATGGTGCTCACAGAAAATAATAGGACAATTATAGTTGTTCAAGTGGATGGGGTAGGTAAAAATAAATGGAAGTAAAGGTCTTACACTTTATTTAGAGTAGCAAAATAGTACCAGTAAGTGTCAAAAATATGTTGGAATATTACAACTCATAACATAACCACTATGAAACTATACAAAAGAGGTATCCCCCCCAAATGCAAATAGCTTAAAATATATTTTGCCTTTAATATTCTAATTTCCAATTTTATTAATTAAATTCCAAGCTGTCAGAAAGTAAAGAAGAATTAAACACCCTTTATGGTGTTTCTACTTCCCAAGAAAATACTGTTTATTTTTCTTAAGAAAATTAAAACTGGACATGTATGTGACTGTGATGATGAAATACACTAAGAAATGAGAAATTTAACACTAGCTTGAGTGAAACATTTGTTTAGAGGGCTGGGCTTTTTTTTGATAACTACACCAACTTGATTAATGTTCTTATGAAATAAGAACATACTACTTGCTGTGTTAAACGATGGAAGGGAAACTCTGCTTGAGGACAGGCCACAGGAGCCTCAGGGGATGCCCAGCATAAGCGTCCCTGCCACAGCATGCGAGCCCTGGCTGAGCACCTTGCTCATGTTCACTCGTGAGCTGTTAGTAAAGCTGGTAACACTTCCATGGCGTTCTGCGCTACAGCACTTTGAAAGGAATAAAGGAAGGATATAAAAATCTCATAAACTGTTCACTATTCTTTGAGGACCCTAACTCTAACGGACTGAATTATCCTCTCTCCAAAGCCCTGTGTTGATGTCCTAAGCCCCAGAGACTCAGAAAGTGGCTGTATTTGGAGACATACAACAGACAGAGGCCTTTAAAGACACAACCCTCCGAGAGGCAATTAAGGTAAAATGAGTCATTAATGTAAACCCTAATTGATCAGTGTCCTGGCAAAGAGCTCAAGATACAGACTTGAGAAAGGCCATGTGAATACAAAGCCATCCACAGGTAAACACACAAATGAAACTCAGGATCAGAACACAACAAATTTCTGTTACGAAGCATCCCAGACTACGGCATTTGTCTAACACTCAGTCTCTGGTATTGTCAAAAGTAAATCCACAAGAATATGCTCCATGATACTTTAACAAAGAGGCCAAAGCTGCACAGTGAAAGAAGGACAGCATTTTCAGCACCTGGTTCTGGATGAATGAGATACTCACAGGAAAACAACAAAAATGCCCTCAGCTAAATATCACACTTTCAAAACTTAAAATAAGAAAGTCCAAGTCTTCAGGATACAAGGATATACAAACAGTTCTTAAGCTTCATACCAAAAGGGGAATTAAAGGGAGGGGATTGGTACACCTGATTTCATAAAAATTAAAAAGTTCTTTTCTGTGAAAATCCATGTGAAGATGAGGAAAAGACAGCTACAGTCTCACAATAAATATTTATAAATAACAAATTGGCAAAAGGAATATGACCTGTAACATACGAACTCTGAACTCAGGAGTTAAAAACAATTAAACTATAAAGTTAGACATTTAACTGAAATTTCACCAAAGATGTACAAGTGGCAAATAAGCATGTGGAAAGAAGGTTAACACATCACGACGCTCTACAGAAGTGCAGATGGAACCCTAAGGGGCTATTACTGCAGGGCTGTTAGCAAGGCTGGCATGCATAACACTAAGGACCCCAAGCAGCAACAAAGAGGTGGACAAATGGTTCACTCACTCCATGGTGGTAGGAATGCAAAATCGACCTTAAGATAACCCAGAATTAATGTCCCAAGTGTTATTTCTGCATAAAAGCCTGTACAAGAAATTTACAGAAGCTTTAACTGCAGCAGTCCAAAACAGGGTCTCTGCCAGACCAGTGCTTCGACACACTGTGAGAGCCACATCATGGCATGCTGGTGAGGCACCAACCACTGACACATGTACTGTCTTGAATGGATCTCGAGGAAATTTTTTTAAATCATCACAATGAAGACAGGTAAGGCAGGGACAGGTAAAGAAGAGCACTAAGCAACAGCCAAGTCACCGGTCCTATGTTGTGATAGTGTACCATCTATTTGAAAATATGTAAAAGGACTCTCTCGAAATTATTCATGAAACTATGTTAACCTAAAGTTATATTCACAGTTTTCAACTGAAAATGTGGAAATGATTCATGTATTAATGTCTTTACAGTTATGGCTGTGGAAGTTTTAAAACATGATCACAGATTCTATGATACATATCTCACAGGATAATGTATAATAAGGAAACAGAAAAATCCTTGATAAAACCGTAACAAATATGATGAAGATATCTGCCTCTTCCAAGAATATCATAAAAAAATTACACAAAATTTTACAGCATTCATAATATAACCCAGTGAATGAAAGAGAACTTCCCGGTTTTGAGAAATGCTACCTATGAAAATCTAGTGCTAACATCATACTGAGACCACATTCTTTGCCCATAAGACTGTGACAAGAGATGTTCACTCTCATACCCTCTACTCAGTGTTATATTATAGAGTCTACTCATTCAGACAAGATCAGACAAGGAAAAAAGAAGATGTGAACGTGAGAAAGAAGTAACAATCTCTCTCTCTGAATACGATTTGAGTATCTGTACAAAACCCTAAGCAACCCATTAAACAGCTCCTGTATCAGTCATGGATTTAGCAAGTGGAGTGATGTAAGGTTAACAGGAAAGCATCTGCTGGAAATGGAAAAACTGAGGAAGATTACAGCGATGATTTCTTCTGAAAAATAAAGTAATAGCAACAGTAAATAATACCAAATAAATGAAAGTTCATTCATCTTCATGTACTTGATTATATTTAATAGGAAAGTATTTCATAAAATATAATTATATTTATTTCATATTTATTTGTGGTGAAGTTGTTTTTTACTACACCAATTCCTAACTCTGGGAATTTGATGTATTTTATAAATAGATAAATGCTTGCTTACATACTGAGGTATTCACTCAACTTTTTTTCTTTTTCATAGATAACATACCTTAGATAGTCTTTTGAAGTAGTCACAATCATGGCCTACACATGTCTTGGGTCCTTTTTCAGTGTCTAGAGATGAAACTGAGAAAATAAATTATATTTGATCATGGGTAAAAATACTATACCAAAAAATTTAAATAGGTCTTTGAGAATTAACATGATTCTTTGTCTGACATTTTTCTTCCATTAAACAACTTTTAAAATGTTAAATAACTCTTCAGTAAAAATCTAAGTGCAATATTTATTTTACCTAAATCAAGAAAATGTCACTTTTACTATAAATAAGAATTCACTTCTCGATAATGCTTGGCTACTTTAATTTTATAAAATTTTAAAAATAGAACTACTTCAACTTTTATAATGCATGCACACGTAAGTTGCACTTATTCAGTCCTCTACCTCTGCTCGTACACTATAGTGTGTGTCACCAGACTAATTCAGCCCTCAATTTCTAGCTACCAAGTGCGAAGGGAGATCATCTATGGTGCCAGGTACAGTGGTAATCTCAACAGTTTGGGAGGCTGAGATAGGAGGGATCACAAGTTTGAGGCTGGTTTGGGCAACTTAGTGACTTAGCAAGACCACACCTTAGAATAAAACATCAAAGGCCTTGAGTTCAATCCAGTATGCAAAAAATGAACAAAATCAAACCTGTGCTAACAGTCCTGGAAGGGAGTGAGGCTGGGCTATTGCAGCAGCCATGGTAACTGAAATCATGAGGATATTCACCTGTGTGTGCGCTTCTTTATTTAAGAAAAGAACTACTACTGCACAAAATGGGAGTCAGTGGAGTAAAAAGCAAACAGAAAGAATATTTGAAGAAATAATGGTAAAAAATCCCCCAACTTTGATAAAAGATACAAATACACATATACTACAGAATCAAAGATCCACATACATCCAAGAGAAAGAAATGCAAGGATTTCCACCCTCAGGCATATTATAATCAAAAGTCCAAACACAGAAGAAGCTGAAGTCTAGAAAGCAGAGGAAAGAAGTGATTTCTCACACGCAAGGGGCCTACAGTCAAATGACATGTGATTTCTTATAAAAAACCATAGAGGCTAGAATGTAGGTTGTCCATTAAAAACCCACTTCACACAGAAGGGCCTGGATAGACTAAAAGTAAGCAAATGGAGAAAATAGCCTATGCTATCCTGAGTCTACAGAAAGCTAAGTAGAAATCAGGGTAAAAAAGTATCAGGAATAAGTGGACTCATTTTATTATGATAGTAGGGTAAATTCTCCACATACCCGAGTATCCTTCATGTGTATGCAGTAACAAGAGTGCAAAGCTATTTAAGACAGAAACTGGTAAAGCTGCAAAGAGAAGAATAATCCACTAGTCGCCATTATACAGGGAGCCATCAGCACCCTTCTGTGCTAACTAAAAAGTTCAGAAAGCAGGAGAAGAAGAGCAGAGGAGGCCTGTGAGCAACACCAGTCAGGGGCACCAGACAGATATTCAGGCTTTTTCATATAAAACAAGTGGAATATTTACATCCTGTTCTCAAGATCACATGCAATATTCATGAGAGTGGCCACATTTGGGGTCATAAAAATACCTGAATAGATTTCACAGAACAGAACTTGCATGATGTATGCATTCAGAGCACAACAGAATTAACCTAGAAACCCATGACAGAAAAATAGATAGGAAACACAATATTTGGACATTAAATACCATATTCACTTACCAATTTAATAAAAATTATACATTTCAAGCTAAATGGGAATTCAACTTATCAAAGTTTGTGGCATGCAGTGAAAAGTGTTCAGAGAGAAATTTATACTTTGAAAATATGGACTAGAGAAGAAAAATTACATAAATTCAATACCTAAAGTTTCCATTTAGAAAAATTAAAGGAAGAGCAAATTCAATTCAAGAAAACAGAAAAATAATATAAAAATTTAAGCAAAAATCAATAAAATTAGTAACAGAAAATCAAAATGGTGAAATCAAAGTCTAGTTGTCTAAAAGCATTAACTGATAAATCCCTGTGAGAAAAGAGACTCCACACTCACCAATACAAGAAATAAGAATCACATTACTTCCCCGGTACTGGAAAAAAAAAAAAAAAAAAAAGGATCACATTACTTCTGACTTACAGACCTTAAAAGAATGTTAAGAAAACATTAAGAAAAGCACCATGAATGTGATACTCTAGTTGATATGGACAAATTCTTAGAATCTATGAAAGCGCACACAAGAATAAGAAGAAAATTTGAATAGCTCTATATCAATTAAAGAAATTGAGTAACTATTTTCCCAAATAGCACTTGACATGATCTCTTTTTTTCCTATCAGGAATAGAACGAAGGACCGGACCTTGCACTTACTAGGCAAGTGCTTGTACTGCTGAGCTGTAACCCCAGCCCCAAATAGCACTTGAAAAGATGGCTTCACTGGTAAATTCTACCAAAAATTTTAAGCAATAAATTATACTGAGGCCTACCATATATGCCAGAGAATACATGCATTCACTCCAGAATGGGAGGAGACATTCTATGAGGACAGAATTACCGTAACACTAAGACCAAATAAACACAATACGGGAGAGGGTGCTACATACTGACAACACTAGTGAACACAGATGGAAAAGGTATCAGCAACATAGTAGCAAATTGAGATCGATAATGTATTAAAAGTAATATAACTCATGATTCAGTGGGGTTTAAGCTAGGTAAATAAGTCTGGTTGATATGTAAAAGTCAAACACTGCCAGAGTAAAGAAAAATAATCATGTGGTACATACAGAGAAGCATTGGATGAAGTCCACCAACTTTTCTTGACAAAAACTCTTGGCAAACTAACAAACTCTCAGCTTCATGAAGAACAGCTCTAACAAACTTACACAGCTAACATCATGATAAAAAGAAAATAACCCTTAGAGACTTTGTCCCTACCATCAGGAAAAAGGGAAGATATATCCTCTCTCCACCACTACTCAGCAACGTACCATGAGAAGGCAAAGAAATGAAAGGTGTGTGTGTACACATACATGCAGAAGGAATAACACTCTTCATGGATGACATGATTGTCTCTGTGGAAAATTCCAAAAAAAAAAAAAGAAAGAATTGGCAGGAATAAGTAATTACAGCAAGGTTTCAAGATACAACATGAACAAACAGTGTCTAAAATGTGTGGAGAATCAAAAAGGTTCCGTGGCCAAAGAAATGCTGAGAAAACAAAAGTTTCTGATTTCGTCTACAAAGCTACAGTAACCAAACAGTACTGGCATAACAATGTACACCCGGCTTAGGTGACAGATTGGAGAACCCAGAAAAAAACCCAAGCATGAGTGGTCAATTCATATTCAACAAGGGCACCCAGACAACACAGTGAGGAGGGATCAACTCTTCAATAAACTGACATGTGCGCGCAAGAGAATACAATCACACACTTACACTGCACGTAAAAATCAAAGCACTTACGCTGCGACCTGAAACTGCGTAACTCGCAGAAGAAAACAAAGAGGGAACGCTGCTGGAAGTGGTGTTGGCAGTGACTTTTTACTAGGATATAAACAGTTCTAGCAACACAAGCAAAAATAAACAATAAGGACTATATCAAACTGAAAGCTTATTCAGCTGCACATGTGTCCAAATTGTATAAGGAGCTCACACAATGCCAGGAAAAACATAACATGTTTTAAAAACAGGCAAAAGATCCAAACGAACATTTTCCCAAAGAATACATAAAAATGTCAATAGGTATATGAAAAGTTATTCAATATCAGTATTTGTTTGAGAAATTCACATAGAAGCCACAGTGAGATAATTTTTCATAACTGTTAGGTTGGGCATAATCAAAAAGAGAAGTGATAAATGCGTTATGGAGGAGATGGGAAAAGCAAGGCCGTGTATAATGTTGAGGATGCACTCACAGACTGCTGCAATCATTAAAAAAATACAGAAGTACCTAAAGAAATTAACAACAGAACTATCATATGACTCGGCAAACTTCCTTGTAGGTATACACCCAAAAGGTGATGAAATCACCACCCTGTAGAGACATAACATATCCATATGGTGGATGTGTTGAGGATCTGCCTGTAATAAGCACTTCAAAATGCACATCCACAAAAACCATGTCACACACCTTAAATTTATGCAATAAAAAATTTTAAAACCAAAGTCAACTGATATCTTGTGACCTGAACAAAACAATGCAAATTGAAATTAAAATGCAATGCCCTTACCTTTTATTATCAATAAATGCCTTTTATTTATTTATTTACCTTTATTTATTTTTATTTTACCCTTACCTTTTAAAAATATGAAATACTTAAGTTTAATTCTAATAAAATATGTACAGTGAAAAGGGAATTAGGAAAAGATTTACAAGAGCATCATAAAGAATAACTTCTTTAGTGATAAATTTGCCAGAGAGTTTGCTACACTGAAACAATAAAACCCGCTGAAAGAAAGTAACGGGTCCTAAAGTAATGGAAAAGTATCCTGTGGTCATGAATTGGAAGATAATATTGTTAATATGGCAATAATATCTGTCTTACTTACCTTTCTCCTTGCTGAGACAAAATACCTAGCGCCCAAATTAAAGGAGGGAAGGTTTATTTAGCTCACAGTTTGAGGAGGTTTCAGTCCATACTCGGCTGGCTCCAAGTCAGGGTGGCACATGGCAGAGAAAAAACAGTTCATGGCAGGCAGAAGGTAGCAAAGCAACACGGGGCGACCACAGCTCTTTCTATCCTTGTATCTTACCCAGGCTACTCAAGAGAAGAAGCACTCACACCCTTAACCCTTGATCCCGGCATTGCACCATGAATTAACCCCAACGTCACACACTCTAGATCCAGTCACCTCTGCAAAAGCCCCACCCATGACTGCATGAACTTTGGGGGTCATCTAGACAAAGGCCATAACAACATCCAAACCTGTATCAGACTTAACTGCAGTCCCTATCAAAACACCAACGGGTCTTACAGGCAGGGATGGAAAAGCAGACAGCAGAATTCATATGGAAATGAAATGACCCTCAGTTGACTAAGGACACTGAAAAGGAAATGCAAAGCTTGAGGGCTCTCACTTCCTGATTCTAAACGTCATCAGAAAGCTACAGTAACCAAAGTGATTTGCCACTGGCCTTAGGAGCCACACCACTATAGAGCCGTGAAATGGGTAGGGATTCCAGAAACAAACCAATACTCCGTGTCTATATATAAAGGGCACTTACAGCTGAGGAACCAGAGAAATACAACCTGGCTTATAAATGGCTTAAATACAAACATTTCTTCAAGAAGGTGCATGAATGGCCAACAGAACTTGAATACTGACAACGTCATCATTGGGAAATGCAAACAAGTTCACAATGGCTCATTTCTACCGAATGTTACCTCTTTCCTCTTACAGATTCCAATATACAAGTTGTCTAAGGACCTGTCTGCTCATGAAACAGATGAGAGAACAAGGTTCCATTTCTCCAGCGAGTGCTAGTAACGTGTCCGATAGAGTGAGTCTACTGCTAGTAATTTGTCTCAAGGACTAGTGAAAAATTCTCCACGTTTCCTGGAGTAGAGGAGAGAAAGCAATAAGGAAGACAGACTGAAAATGAGGTTGAACTCTTGTTCTTTACCTTTAAAGCTTCATGCTCTTCAACTGTGTGTCTACAGTATCAACCTTAGACGACAGAGAGGGAGGGAGGGAGGGAGGGAGGGAGAATGATGAGGAGAGAGAGGAGAGGGAGTGAAATGGGCAAGTAAAACCACACGCTAAGAGCAGACAGATCAAGGAAAATAAGAGAAAGGAAGGGAAGAAGGAAAAGACTACAGCAAGCAATTGAAAGGAGGTGAAATGGGAACCGCACATCCTCTAAAGCACATGGCTGGGTATTCCTAAGAGATTGCTCATAAACAGACCATTTATAAACCTTAGAGAATGCCGGATCCCCATCCTGCATTATTAAAAGCACAATATTAACCCATCTTATAATTACATATTTTTAAAAATGTAATCTCCATAACTTAATATCATGACAGAGCACTATACTGAGTTTCGTTTCATAGTAAATTACCACTCCGGGCCTTAAGGTAGTGCAGGGAGCAAACTTTATGTTACATGCACGATTCAGTAGGGTTTTATTTGTGGGATTCATTACTAAGTCAAAGTAGAGAGCAGAAAATATAAGTACATCTATAACATTTATATTCTAAAAATGCTTGTAATGATTAACATGTCTTTAAAATTGGTTGTGCATTTTCAACTTTTTTTAAACCTTTGGATATACTTACCTGAAAATGTAAAGAACAATTCACTTTGCAATCCAGCCTTTTGCATTTTGACATGGTGGCACTGAGACTTAAGTAAGAAGATCTCACAGGAAAGGTGAAGAATCAATTTATTCAAAATCCGAAGAAGGTCCTTCTCGAAAGAAGCGTTATACATGCTTTTGCAAGGAGCTGCATGATACCGAGCTGTGAACTGGTAATAATAGTGAGGCTCACGATAGGCTGGAGGAGTTAAACAGAGGAGGGCACAAACATGGTGATTCACATACACAAAATGAGCACTGCAACTCTTAGGAATAAATCAGTATTTGAGATAAATTAATAGAACATGTTTTATATAGGGCTATATTCACTCCCATTTAAAAAACACTTCCTAACAGTTACCAAGTGCCAAATACTATTACAGCACTTTACAAATACTTACTCACTTAAATCTCTTTACATCATTTAAAATTGTACTGTTATTACATCCATCGTGAAGAAAGTGAGGGACACAGGCATGACGTCATATGCCCAATGCCTACACCACCAGAAGTAAGATTCTGGTCTCAGGGGGTGTGCTCTTAACCACTACATGTGCTTCTCAAAATCAGGTTTAACACTTCTCTACATCTAAACATTAGCCTTAAAAGAAATTAAAGTCATATGTGAGATGCGACTAAAACATGCAGTGACTGTACCTTTAAAAAAAGTCCATTACTGTAAATGACACGCTCCCGTGAAGGGCCCTCAGTACACTCCCACTTGCTTCACACACACTGGTCTCATCACCATTCCACTTTGTTAAACAGTTCTGGAGTCCTGTCCCTAGCTGTGTGGCTGTGGCTGCCTGGGTGTTCTGAACGGATTTAAACATTTACCTTTCACCGTCATTTTGACTTTGGGGAGAGTGAGAAGCCAGGTGGTGCCTGACCCAGTGAACAGAGCAGATGAGGACAGGCAGGACCTTGGCACTGTCATGAGCCTGCCTTTCCACTGGATGGCGCTCACTCGCCGCTGCGCTTGTGATCACACCATGGGAAGACACTCAGGAAAGAAAACTTCCAGAACTGCTTCGGAAACTGGCAATAGCAATGACATAAATATGCTCAGTGCCAGCAGAAGTATCTGAGGGAAATTCATGGCCATGTGTCTTTTACTGTAATTTTTAAAAGTGATTTTAAATCTTTGATCACATCTAGTAATTACCAAGAACAGTCAGTGAAGTATGTTTCTAATAACTCTACAGTTAGTTTTATTCAGTTCAGTACAACATTTAGGAATAAAAACGTATTTTTTCAAGTCCATCCCAAAATCTTATTTGAAAGATACAAGAAATGTAAAAATTAAAAGAAAGATATAACACTACCAAAAATCAGGAAGGTTTACCTCCCAAGACCAGGTTCTCTGCTGCCACTCGGCCCTGCTCTGGGCCACTGAAGCCAGTGCGAGCACTGCCCACTCATTACCCTGCACCCTGCGTGCTGAAACCAAGCACACGTCCTCAGCCACTGCAGGCCTCCGTGCTCACCGTGGGGCCGCACAGCTTCCAATCGCTGAGGGAGCCTCTACCGGCTGCACGTGTGAGCACAAACGGAAACTGGACTCCCCGACCTCACCCCTGGGGAAATGCAGAACCGCTGAAGTAAGAAATAACAAAGCAAGAGAAAGAAACGGAAGATAGTTAACGGAGGAGGGATTAATAAGTTTTTAAAACTCTAAACAGTAAAGACAAAAACACATGAAATTATTATGAAGCTATTATCAAGGAGAAATGATCAACAAGTAATTATTCTTGGAAAAAAACCATAAAATACTGAAATTGAAAAAACTAACTAAATCATAAAAGGCGGCACAAATTTAATCATACCCTTGTAAAACACATATTAAAATTCTCACATGGAACATAGTAAAATTAGAGACAAAATAAAACTACAAGAGCAGCCCTAAGATACGGAACAGAGATCTTAGCAGGTAACAAGAGATTCCCAGGACAGAACAGAGTCAGCACAAAAGAAGTTAATCAAGGGCCAAACAGGACAAGTACTGTGCAAGCTCAGAAAAGACTTGCTGGCCATACCAAAAAGCCTATTAAAAAGCAAGAATATCGAAAATAAATGTCAAATCCAGATGCAAGTCTTATAAATACATGACACTTTTACTGACTTCTATAGCACATAATGAGTCACAGTCTTTGTTGTCTCCATACACATACATGTATCATGGTTTATACCATCAAAGACACGTGATATACACAAATGCATGCAGAATACCTGGGCCTGGGACATCAGCGCTGGAAACCGGACCGAGGCTCAGGGAAGGGGTGTGGACAGAGCAAGTGCCTCTTAGCCTGTAGAAAACACCAACAGCTTTTCTCTGCAGAAATCTGTCCCATATTAAGCTACAATCTGAGCTAGAGGGAAGTCTGAATTGGAGTCAAAATACCCTCAAATGCTCTAAGTGCCATATCAAAGAGCCTCCCTAAATGTCCAGCACAAGAGCACACAGACCACACAACAGCGTACGCACATGGAAGAGGTATGAGCAGGCCAGGGTCTGCTGCCAAGGCTCTCCCTGCAGGAAAGCGCGTTGCCTCTCATGAAGACAGCTGTGTGCACCAGACACACCGAACACCTGAACCTCCATGGAGGAGGATTTTCTGTGCTTCCAGGCATGCTCTGGTGCCTGGACAGGGTCCTAGTAAGCTCTGGAGGCTAAGTTTCTAGTGGGCCCCTGTGATGTTGCTGTTAAAATGCACAAAATAAAACACAGACCAGCAGTAATTTTTCATTTAATTAAAAGAGATGAAAAATAGAAAGACCATACGTAAAACAAAACTGTAACAATATGTGTTTCAAAACTATGCAATGTTACAACACAAATTCACCTCTTACCATAAACAATATATTTCAGCTGAAGATTTTTAGTAGGTTCCTCCACATTGGGTTTATACTCTAGGAAACAAGTGTAAACCCCGGTCATTGTCTCCTCGAAGTTCTGGAACACAAGGCTTCCTGTGGAGGTTACTTTTGTTGTGCTGTTTTCTAGTAAAAGAGCAATACAGTTGGTTCAATTACATGGGACAGATAAAATACCAAAGCATTTTTCAAAGAGGGAAAACCATCAACATTTATGTCCACAGTCACCTAGAGGGTCCAGGACATAGCCAGCCCTGGTTTCTGGTGTTTGCAGACAGTGGTGCCAAGATCACTTCACAGTGTTAGACTTTAACCAACCATAGGCCACCGAGAGCGTGGCTGAGAGAGACTGACAATGAAATGCCACACATCTTCTTAACCTGCCCTTTGCAGTGAACAGGGCATTATCAAAAGTACAGTATTGAGAGAGAGAAAGAGAGATGTATGTACAGTGTACACAGTATATCTGTGCCATATATAGGATGTTTATATTTGAAGTGTATATTTTATACAGCGTATGTTCATATATACTACACTATGTTTTTATGATGAGTTACAGGTTCAGTGAGCTTAGGAAACAGAAACAGGAGTACATCTAGAACAAAGGCTATAGAAATAAAATTACTAACAGCTAGAGATTTCATGCAGATACACAAGATGCAGGTAAAAGCTGGGTTATAACCTTGAGAATCATGGGGAAAAAAACCCCAAACGACGAGCAGATCATCTGCCTGCTGCGGGCCACACAGTCCTGGGCGTGTGCCATGTGGGGAGTCAGGGTGGGCTGTGAACTCCCGTTTCACTTCAGCGTGCCTTAACTATCACCCAGGAAGAAAGCTATGCTGACAAGCAGACAGTGAGTGTGTCTTCGAGCCCTCTGGACCTGGACAGAAGGACTTCCTTTCCCTCCACACACTGTGCAGCCTTGGGTAAACACTTTAGCTTTGTGAAGTGCAGCTCTTTCCTTTGTGCAGAATGGGGCCGGCTATCTCGGATTGTTCTGTACAAGAAATGCAATACTTAGGAAAGTATTTGAAAAAGCTGTAAATCATTAAACGAATAAGATGTAATTCTGAAAGTTCCTAACTATACTTTTACATGAGAAAAATCCTCAGATATTGAATTTTTTACTCAATAAGGTAATATTCTATTCATCAGAATTGAAGATATTGTCCAAGAAATGACTATTTTAAGTAATCACTTCATGTTTACAAATTATAAATCAAAATGTTTCTTAAAACTAAGACAGCAGATAAGTGTGCCTAGTGCTGAAATTTTCCTTATTCATTTCAAAGTAAATTTTTCTTGAATTTCTAGCACACACAAAGTCCAACCTTGTGTATTGAGGGAGGAATGAACAGACGGATGCAGAAACCCCAGTGAATTTACGTAGAGCACTGTGGTTTGAAAACTCCTGTTTCTGCATCCCAGAGGAAGCTAAACGTGTGATAGAAATTTTGGGTGCATTATATGGTGATGCCTATTTCTTCATGAATATCTTTTAAGAAAAGATCGTATGCTTATTCTTCCATGCTGCCTCTTGCCCAAAACTGGTCAGTAGCTTGCAAATGTTTGCCATATAGTTCAGCAGAATCAGACACCTCATAATAATACAATAAAACATGTCCATAAATGTTGAAGAAATTTGAGAGTACCACATTATCAAGGAGGCTATGTATTCACTGCAGCAATTTCAAAGTTTTCACACCAAAAGTATCAATAAGTGTATAAAATACACATTTAAATGTCTATGAAATGTTAAGTATTTTGAGAGCCAAAAACTGGGTAGCAAGCACTCTGTAATAAAACGTCCTCTGGATATATTCAGGTTTAAAAATATTGAAGAGTATATACTTTGAAGAGATACTCAAAGGAATGCATATCAAATATCAGATTTCACTGTATAATATCTTGTATCAGTGATCATTTCACAGATGCTTAAGTGACTACATGTAAGTGGAAATTTATGAAGCCAGGTGCTATGTACCTGGTACAGATATGTAAGAGTATAAGAAATCATGCATCCACAGATATTTAATAAACAACTGCCTCATTCAAGTTGGCACATACTTCCTCCCTAACTTGATTATCTAAAAGTTTATGGAATTAGGTTTTATAGGAGGCTGTGTCTAGAAATCTAAAATTATGTGACAGAAAATTAAGCACAATCTGATTACAGCTTATTATTTTGAAAACCAGGTTTATACTACTTCTGGTTTCTGCTCAGCATATCGAACATCAATATCACCATTACAAAGAGGAAAAACAAACAGAAAAATTGCAATTAACAACTTTTCTTGATCCCATTATGGAGTCGAGGTGGTAGAGCAAATCTGAGGGTGGACAACCTGCAGTCAGAGCTAGGGCCAGACATGTGCTTCAGCTGTCGGCAAAGGAGGTGAGAAGATTCAGTTGAAAGTTTTTGTTGAACGAGTGTAAGCAAACTATAGACTTCGGTGAGCAGATGACCCCTCTGGAGCACAGCCAAGTGAAGATGATCACCCTCTAACAGGTTTCTCATTCACAAGCACCTGCCCTCTCTTACAGGGAAGACTGGGGCACCTGGGGCAAGCTCCCCACAGGGAGTCACACTGAAAAACTGCAATCATTAGGTCAGAGTATCATAATTCCCTGGCAGTCAGACAGATGGACAGATCAGATAGATAGATGATAGGTAGATACATGGATGGATGGACAGATGGATGGACAGATGGATGGGCGGGTGAGCAGACAGACAGACTGTATTAATGTGATTTTATCCTTACCTGGAAATAGATACATTTCTGCATATCTAATTTTCCATTATAGAAGTGCATAATGGAAAAGTATGCACTGCAGCTTATGGAGCATACACTGAATTACATGCTGTACTTTGCAGTATGAACTGCAAGACCTAGCATACTGTCTTAAGAAAAAATTTCAATTTCAAAATCAAAGAAACAACAAATATAAGAGAAAAAGTCAGAGCATGTTTCTATTTTTCAACATATAGTTTTACTATCAAATGTAGAATATATTTAAAATGTTTGTATTATAGTATGCTGCTGTATCAGAGAACAATAAAAATATAATTTGATTATATTTCCAGCATTGAGTTCTTTTACACTGGACCATTTCATTAATGTCCGTGAAGTGTCAAACCTTGTAGGATTTCTTTTACTGATCCCTATTGTCCATGGACACATGCCATGACAATTCCCACCACATTACTGTAGTGAGGCAGAGCTGATGTCTGACCTTGTATCCCCTACAATGGCATCTACTGAGTAAACTCATTTTGAAAGAACCACTCTGGGGTCTAAAGAGCAGATCAACTCTTTAAAGCCTGAACTATTTAAATCATCAGAAATATTACAAAACGTGTAGCACTCAACTACATAAAATATAATTATGTTGCAAAATATATATTTCCTATGACTGTTTCCTCAGCAAATTTTTAGATACATATATTCTCCTTCATTAGAAATAATTTAATAAGCCATCAAGTTTTAACCCAAGGAACTGTTCAAAAGACTAATATGGATTTAAAAGTGAAACAACAGCAAAAAAGAAAGCATGGTAAAGAAAAACTTCCTTTGTGGAATACAAAAATGAGTAGTGTTTCCTCGAACAAGTCTTTAGGATGAAAACTCATTAGTCTCCACTTTAGCAAGGATAAACCTAGTCAAGGTAATGTCCACCTTTTAAAGTACACTGTAAAAATGAATTGTCATTTATCAAATTAAAAATTTGGAATAAAATTAAGCTATATACTTTAAAACAAAATAAGAAGGTAAAAAGAGAAAATGTCAATCAAGTAAGTCATACAAACACTAATTTCTCCTGAATGATAACTGCTCTTAGCTAGAGATGCTTAGAGACATCTCCAAACCATTCAATCTTCTAGTACATCTTTACATTCAGTAAAGATATATGAAAAATGATAACACAATCGACACTAGTATATCCAACACGAGGCCAAAGTTACAAAGAACGGAGAAATAGATAAATTACGTGATACAAATATTCTTTTCATTAAGTGCATTTAAGATATGTCTATTTCCTTACGATAAATGAAACAAAATCGTACCTTGAACAACTTTTCCTTTTGGTCCATGCCATTGGAACGATGGATCTAGAAGTTCAGCATTTCGAAGTTGCTGGTCAACACACATCACATATGGACTCCGCTGATGGAGCATGACGTAAACTTCCACTGAAAATGCAATAGAAAAATGTTCCAGTAATATTTTATGCCCTGTCTTCCTCAGTATATTTGTATAGTTTGGGTTACATTCTCTTACATGATCTTTTAATTGATATTTTATTAACTTGATGAGATTTAAATTGCATTGCATCGTTGTAACTAATATTAAAAACACACATTGTGTTTTATCTGCCTGTATGTGATCACATGTATGTGAGTGTATGTATGTGAGTATAAATGTATGTATTGTCAACCTGAACAAAATGTGTTGGTTCTTTTTATTCAAAACTCAGGTATACTGACTTTATTCTCAGATTATAATTTTATTTACAGAGCACTAAGGTAATATTAAGATAATTCTATATCTAGACTTTATCTGTTTTGCCAAGACATTTAATGTACAAAAAGCTTAGAATAAGTTGTCTAGATTACAGAAATATCATATGATTTACAAGAATATAGCATAATTCACTGAATTAAAATTTAAAAATGATTAAAAAGTCAACAAATATTACTTTGATTTTAAATATTAAGCATTTTGACACATTTTGCTTTAAAATCTAAAGAACCACAATAAGGAGAAATAGTATTATTTAGGAAATCAAAAGGAATACAGTAAAGTTTAAATTATTTTGAGTTTACTCATAAGTAAGACTTATTCTAGTATCTAGCAACTTTTCAGAGACCACATGCCAACTGTTCAGGGATTCATCATATGTAAAGACTTTTGTGATCCAATAAAAATTGTTTTTCAGAATCAAAATTCTCCTTCACTTTAAAGAAACTGCCTCTGAAGTTTTTAAAATTAACTTTATTGGTACATTTGTGATATACATAATGATCACATTCATTATAAGGAATTTAAACCTATATATAATATATTTTGATTCTTCTTTTTAAACCCTTAAAAGTTTTACTACAACACAAGATGCTTATTGAACATACATACACAAATGTACATATACATACTTATACACACACAGACACACACACCCTTTTCCACAGGTTTTGAAGATTTCTCTATGCTTCATTTGTTTTTGTCATGAATCAGTGTTGAACATTAACAAATTTTTATCTGAGGTGACTTTTTTTATTTCACATTTTCACTGAATCCTTGATATCAATAGGTTGCTTTGCTAGAGCAAGTCAAATTGCTTGGGCTGTTCTCCCTAATCACCCTTGGACCCTCCTGCTGAAGCCCTCCAAGGAGCCTGTGCTACCATGGTCTTGTAGGTGAGTGTCTCGCTATTAAACTGTGAGAAGGTTCTGGGACATTTCTGTTATTTAAGCCACCCAGTCTATGGTGCTTTTCTTTGAGACAGGGTCTCGCCAAGTAGTCCAGGCTGGCCTTGAACTTGTAGCAGTCCCACTGCTTCAACTTCCCAAGTGCTGGGATTACAAGTGTGCAACACCATGCCCAGCCTATGGTGCTTTTTTACAGCAGTGATAAAGGAGTAATAGACTTCATAAGAACAGAAGCTGGGCAGCATTTAGTGTGCGCAGTTCCCACTACCAGCCATTGCTCTGACCCCTGGCTTTGCAACTGCCCTGAAAGCCACCCTATGGCATTAAAGTGGAACCAGCTGTGTGGCAGCCACTGGAGGGGTAGTTGGGATGGCAGTGTCTTCAAAACCTCCTTGCCACAAAACTGAATTTATTAGACCTGTCCAGCAGGTATTTGGGGGACTTTTTTTTAAGACAGGCTCTCACTGTGTAGTTCAAGGTGGTCTTGAACTCATTAGGTAGTGCGGGCTGGTCTTGAACTCGTGGCAATTGTCTTGCCTCAGCCTCCTGAGTGCTGCATTACAGATGTGAGACACTGTTCAGCAGGAGTTTTTTGAAAGATCCCATTTGCAAGGCTGTTTTACTCTGAATTTGTGAGGTCCTGCCACAGTGAGTAATAGGTGGAGAAAACAGTAAGGTGACCAAAACCCACAAGAGAAAATATTAAAACATGACATATCTACAAGAATCTTGTAAAATTCTGGTATAATCTTTGGAAACAGGCAGCTGCCTACATGCATGGGATATATAAATGACCAGAACAGTGTGCATGCTTGGGAGATGTCAGGAGGCCTTAAGTGCTCATCACATTTCACTGAAACTACAGTTCTGCACAGCACAAAGTAAATGGTAAAAGGAAGTCACCAACTTCCTGGCTAAAATGAAAGGTGTGCCTCATTGTGCATAGAGAGATGCACGGCAAAGTCTAATGGACCAAATAGTGCCTGGTGTTTAATGAAGTTTCTGTCCATGCATTGGCCTAAGTAAACTGCATAGTGTCTCCAGTGGCTACACATGATAAAGTTTGCATAATTTACAATATTAGTTCATAGAAGTCACGAACAAATACAATTGGCATCATATTCTGAAAATGAAGAATTATATTTACAGAGTTGGTTTATCAATTATTGAAAAGTTCAGGTTTTCAAATTAAAAGTACAACATGCAAAAAAGAATTCATGATCATATGCATGAACAAAGAGCAGCAAATTGAAATTCATCCCAAGAAAAATCAAAACTTGGACTTATTGGACAAACACATTAAATTAGCTATTATAAATATGAGCCAAGAAGACTATGGTTAAAGTACTTAAAGAGTGTGGTGCATCTCTTCAAAAAGATTATCAACAAAGAGCTAAAATTGTAAAAATGAACCCCAAAATCTGTAAAAAAAATACACTAGCTGAAATGAAAAATTCAGTAGAAGGAATAAATGCCATGTTAAACAGGTAGAAAAAAATCAGTGAGTTTAAAGATAAGACATTTGGGGATAATCTTTTCTGAGAAACAGAAAAGAAAAAAATGAGAGACTAAAGATAAATGAACAGACTCCAGATATCTAAGCCCAATTATCACATACTGGCACACATACAATGACAATCCCAGAAAGAGCAGTGAGGGACAGAGTATTTGAAGAAATAATGAGAAAAATTTCTCAAAATGGATGAAAACCATGAAACCTCAAATCCAAGAAGCTCAATGTACTCCAAGTAGGATAAGATTAAAGAAAGTTACACCAAAATGTCACCTAGATGTCAACAAAGATTATTTATAGATGTCAATCTGTAAACAAAGAGACCATCATAAGGTGAACATGCACCAGCAGCTAGTCACATACACACGATACACAATTGATAATTTATTTCCTATTAGAAGCCACAATGCAATAGAAATTTATGAATAAATCTAAAACAAGTAATTACATTAGTTTTTAAAACTTCCTTTAAGAAAAATCTAGCACCAGATGGAGTCACTGATAAAGTCTACCAAATAAATAAAATATAATAATCAATAATCCACAAACCCTTTGAAAAAGTAAGGAGAAGAGAAAATTCCCAACATTTTCTATGAAGCCAGTATTATCCTAAAACCAAAATCAAAGAAGCAAAAGAAAACTATAGGCTTTCTTGCATGAAAATACATATAAAAATTCTCCAAACACTAGCAACAAAATCCAGCACCATTAAAAAGCAGTAAATATCATATTCAACTGAGATCTATTCCAGGGATGCAAGGGTATGTCCAAATACAGAAATACTAGAATGCATCATATAACTCAAAAAAGATGAAAACGTATCATCTCCTTATATAGAGAAAGCTTGTGATAAAATTCAACATCCTTTCACAATAAAAGCATTGAACAAACTAGGAACAGAAAGGAATTCCTTCAAACTGATTGAGTGTACCTTGAAATCTATAAAAATTCAAAACTAATAACATAGTGGTAAAAACCTAAACTTTTCCCTTCTCTTAAGATCAAGAACAAGACAAAGATACCTGTTTTTATGTCTATTAAACTGGAGGTTGTAGCTGAGGTGCTTGGCAAAAAAAAAAAAAAAAGAATAGAAGAAATATAACTATCACTATCTGTAGGTGTCATGCTCTTCTATGCTGAAAATCCTAAAAAGTCCTCTCCCCACAGTAGAAGTAATAAATGAATTAAAGAAAGTGGCAGGTTGTTCTGACACCCATATGAAAACATCAATTGTATATCAATAAACTGGCAATGAATAATCCCAAAATTAAGTAAAATCCTTCAATTTATAATGCCTTCAAAAATAATAAAATATTTAGAACTAAATTTAACAAAAGAAATGTAAGACTTGTGCACCACTAAGTAAAATACATCATGCAGGGGAATTAAAGCAGATTTGAATAAATGGGAACACATTTCACATTCACAGGTTGAAAGATGTGAAATTGTTAAAGTACCGAAAATTAAGCTAAAAATTCCAAGCTTGATGAATCCCACTAGATACTTTTGCAGAAACTGGCAGTTTGAGTACAAAATGCTTTGAAATTACAAGGGACAAGCAGTAGCTAGAAGAATCTTGAAAAGACCAAATTTGAAGTACTTACACTTAATGACTTCAAAACTTATCATAAAACAATAACCAAGATAGCAAGGTATTGGCAGCAGGATAGACATACAGCTGGACAGAATAAAATGTAAAACGTATAATAAACCTGTACAACTGAGGCTAATTATTTTAATAAGTTCCCAAGAAAATGCAATAAAAAGCAAAATAGTCTCTTCAACAGATTGTGCTAGAACAACTGGATAATCATATGATAAAAAACAAATTTGATCTCTATCTTACATCGTAATGCAGATTATCAAAGTGGATTAAAACATAAATGAAACATCAAAGAAAAAACACACTTATCAAAAAACAAAAGAATAAAACTTTGTGACCACTTACTAGGAAATAATTTCTTAGATGCAACACCAAAAGCATCAGAAAAAATAGAAATTAGAATTTATCAAAGTTCAAAACGTGTATTTCAAAAGCTAGATCAAGAAAGCCAAAATAGCAACCTAAGAATGGGAAAAATATTTGAAAATTCTTTATGTGATAAAAGTCTACTAGCCAGAATATACACAGAATTGTACAATTCAAAAACAATGACAACAAAAACCAATTAAGAAATAGGCAAAATACTTCAACAGGCATTTCCACAAATAAAATACCCACATAGCTAAAATACACATGAAGAGTCATAATATCACAAATCATTAGAAAAACACAGCTCAGAAAACCAGTTAGGTACCACTTCACACACACACACATACACACACACTCACTCTGTAATTTTTTAAACAGATTAAACAGAGCTTTAAACAGATTTGCAGTTCCTAAAAATGCTAAAAATATAATTCACATATTACCTAGTAATTCTACTCTTTAACAAGAGAAAGGAAAACATACATTCACATACAACAGAAGATATTCAGCCATAAAGAGGAATGAAGTTCTTATATATTCTATAGCATGGATGAAGCTCAGAAACATTAAACTAAGTAAAAGAACCCAGATTCAAAAGGCCACACAGTACATGATTTCACTTATATCCAAAATAGGTAAATGTAAACAAAACAGAAATAGGTTAATGGTTCTATGGGCTGTAGAAGGATTGGTCAGTGAGTACAATGTGTTTTTGAGGGTGACAAAAATATGAAATTACATGACGGTGATAGCTGTCCAAACTTGTCAACACAAAATACCTTAATTTTATACATTAAAGGAACCATTTTGTGGCAAATTAATTTACCTCTATAAATGCAAAAAAAGTTTTACTTCCATCTCATATGACTACTATAAAATCTTATAAATCCAAAAGCTCTGTGATATGTATAATTTATTTGAAAAATGTTTAGCATAATTAAGCCATCCATATTTAATGATATAGCTAGTATTATACAATAACAAGCAAATATAGTTCATGTTGATAACTAACTTTTAGAAATAATTACTTTTGCACACTTAAGCAGGTATAGCATATAGAATTAGACTTTACTGACTCTTAAATACATAAACAATTTATTTCACTTTTGCGGAAGGAAAAGGACCTTATGGAACTAGAGAAACTGAGGGACATTAATCATTTAGATACGACTTAAAAGTTTAGTGAATGCTAGTAACTTTCTTTAAATTACTAGAAATCTATTCATGAGTACCTGGAAAATGCGATGATCCTACTATTTTCACTGGTTCCTGAGTTAGGCGAAAACCTCTTGGAAATAGAACCAAGTACCCATCTGTATAAAATAAATGATTAAGAGTTTGCCTCACTACATATGCCAGAATATTAAAAATACTATAGTATCACAGTATATTTGGTCTTCCCTCAAGGGGAAAAACCATAAACCAATCTTCCGCTGACATCTGATTCTGGGTTCCCAAATGTATTCTCCTTCAAAAAGCCTAAGGAATCTAATCTACCTGTTGTTTCTCCCTAATATATCTCACCTGACGCTTTTCCTATAGCACCATAGAACACTTTTAAATCCAAGTGCCTCACTTCTCAAAACTAAAATCACAAATGCTCCCTGTTCAAACCTCCTATTTTCCCATATTTTTCACCAGACATGGTATGTCACCAGTACCTCTCTTATAAGACTCATTATACTGTGGAATATATTTATGCACATACATAATCGCTTCACTAGATTATAAATTCCATTGATGGAAGCATCAGTGTTTGTGAATTTACAAGCACCAACACCCAGCACTGTATCTTGTGCCCAACTACTAAATAGGAATTGTAAAATGCACCCTGATATTTTTCATTCACAGTTGAATGAGCGGATGTGATAGGCATGATGGTATGAACAGCAACTGTGAAAATAGAGCCTGTACAAAAATGCAGTACTGTAAGCATTATACCTAAACAACCTCAACAGTACAAAGTACAGTGCAAAGGAAAGGGTATGATATCAGAACCCAGACAACCTGAGTTTAAATCCAAATTCTGCTCCAAACTGGTTTTCGAGAAATCACTTTAAACTCTAAGAACTGCAGGTTCCTTATTTGCAAAACTGGACAGACAGTAATTGCAGCTTATAGAATCACTGTAGGAGCTGAGTGGAATATTGTACAAACTGCAAGGTGCCATATAAATATCTGGCCTTTACTATTCATAGTTTCCATGTTAACCTATTGTCTGCTTACCTACTTCTCATAATCTTAGAGATCTAGTCTTGTTAACAGATCAAAGGAAAGCCAGCTGAGCCTTCAAAACAAAAAACATACTCTGTCATGCATAAGTACAAGACCATGAACCATATTCAAAAGCATCTTTCTCTAATAGGACAACTAAAGGCTACTGGCTATATTCTTCTAGAGTAAGCTTTGGAGTCTGCATGCCTGGACTTTCACACATTATATAATCTGCAACCTTCGCCTGTCTTTCTTTCCTTTCTCCACCCGTGGTTACTGCCACATTTCTTCTACATCTATATTGTTGGAGTAGTTATAAATCAGATAAACACCTTTCTAGTTAAACAATAGTTGACCTGATGCTCCCTTCATTCTTCAGACCTTGTTCATGTCATAAATAATTCAGTTCTTCAGTTGTCAAAATGTAAACTCCAAATGGATCCTGCATTTTACAACGAAAACCAATAGATGGAGCCCCACTGTCATTCAGAAGCCTACTCACTGTGAAACACTTAATGCACCCTTACACAATCCACGGAAATACAGACCATGGACCAACGGCCCACGAACTTAATTAGGGGATTTATTAAGTACATTGAATTTAAAACTCTATCTGACGTTGTTTCAGTGATCTCTTTTATGTGTACATTATTAGTTTTCCAGCTTTGTTTACTGTGTATCAAGAGGCTGCCGTGCTTCCTTGCAGGAACCTAGTGCCCTTGACACTGGAAATAGTTGTTCTCAACAGGTGCCGGGGTTGCCCGGCAGCGCCGCTCCTCACCTGAGGAGGGCGCCCGCACCAGGAAGGCGGAGAAGAGGAGGATGGTGGCCCGGGAGAGTAGGCAGCCCATGGCCCGGGCCCGCCGCCAGCCCCGCCACGCCCGGCCGGGGGCCGAGGCCTCCATTCAAACGCCGGAGCCGCCTGCAGACCCTCGGAAAATGAGGTCGTTGCGCTGCGCGCACCCACCCGCCGCCGGAAGTTACAGGGCGGCCAAGGGAAGAATGGACCGGATGTGCGCGCTGCCATTTCCGCCGGACGCGCCGTCACTTCCGCTGGAAACCAGGCTGGAGGAACGCTGTGCCGTGAACCTGACTTCGGAAGGCGGGGAGGCAGGGCCGGCATATCCGGCGCTGTACCTTCAGTGGGAGTTCAAATCACCCACGTTGCGTTTTGGGGAATACTGAAGAGTGTAAACGACTTACGGTAGAATCTGCATTGGAATGGACCCCTAGACCACAGAGCCTGTGCCTTTACCGTTGAGTGACATTTGTGGACTGAAGGAAGATTTTTTTCTTTAGGTTCAATCCTAACACCTACGATTGAGCCTAGAGTTACGTCTCTAGGCCTTCTATTTATTTATTTTTTAAATTTTGAGATAAGCTTTTACTAAATCACTTTAAGTTATCTGAGGTGTGTTGGAACTTGCTATCCTCGTGTCTCAGCCCCCCCAGAGTGATTACAAGCATGTACCATCAGGGCTAGTCTGACAAGACCCTTTTTATATAAACTGGTTGCATACTTGCAGACTTTGGGAACCAACTCCAAGCAACGAATAGAATGTATGAGTAGTACACAGACCTCAGAATTTGCCTGGATCTAGTAACATCAATAACTAGTGTAATAATGTGTGGTGTTTGAAGACGATTGCAGTGCACACTTTGTGGCAATTAAAAGTCACGCCTTTAGTCCCAAGGAGCAGCTTAATGGATGAATGGAGGATAGGACCATAGATGAAATTGATTCCATGCAGTACCCATTCTGGAAAAGCATCTTTTACCTAAATTCAGCAAAAACAGAAAAAGGCACTATTAGCCAAAGAGGCATTTATATGGAGAAAATGTTATAAGGAAATTGGGAAAAGAGTAATGCCTCTTCTGCATCTGGAAGGTTTGTTTATTAGTAGTATCTATGATAGACATAAATCATACACAGCGGGTGCAAATTAAACATGGAAGTTTGAGCAACTAAAGACAATGCCTATCAAGAAATTTGCTCTAACTTTCTATATGAAATGAGTAATTATGAGTAGGGTTACACACTCACTGGATATGTTACATATGTTTTGAATGTTCTATGTGTCCGGGATTTCAGACGGGCAGCCTAACCACCTAACACACCCTCCCTTACTGTTAGTAGTACATCTCTAAATTTTACTGCTTTTAAGTGGGACATAGACATTCTCATTTCACCACATCTTAAACTTTTGCTTTCTTACAGTTAGCTTGAATTATATGTATCTGGCCCTTTTAGAATTTTGCATATTTGCACATTTGCTTTATTAAGGATGATGTGAGCTTTTATCCCCATATTCTAATGTTTGGAATGTTTTTGGTAGCCATTTTTAGGCAAAATAAATTGTTTATTTGAAAGCAAGTTTTAAGTGAACTGCCGTGTCAGTCATTTAGATGAGATCTTTTAATGTGGGCTAGTAATTGATAACATCTTGTAGTTTCCAGAAATAATTTTCAAATGCTCATTCCTCTTATTCTGGACATCATAATAACGTTAAAGTAATAATTTCTAACATGCAAATGAGTCTCACCTTTGACTATAACTTATGAATTGCTTTACTTAAAAATTAGATATATCAACTTTATTTTATTATAATACATGTTTCTTTTGTAGTGCATTTGAGCTTAACGTTTAGATAAGAAATGTTATATATCAGCTAAGTACTTCATTGTAATCATATATTTATTATTTAAAAATATCTTTTCACTAGATCAATTGCTCAATACTCCTTAACTGAATACCATTTTACCTATGAGTTATCAACTTATGAAAATTTTAAAAATAAATATCACAGTTTTCTTGAGTATTAGAGATAAAAAATATTTTGGAATTGTTACTGTGAAGATAACTGTTTGTTTTTCCTTAGAAATACATTATGACATATGTATTTTGTTCTGGCATTAGAGTTCTAGCTGTCGCCAAGCAACAAGAGTTCTACTTTCTTCTATTACTGCCCTATCCTTCCTTTGATAGAGAAAAAAACCTTCACCCTAAAAATACTACTCTACCAATATTTAGAA
This sequence comes from Dinomys branickii, assembly GCA_004027595.1. Lineage (NCBI taxonomy): Eukaryota > Metazoa > Chordata > Mammalia > Rodentia > Dinomyidae > Dinomys > Dinomys branickii. The sequence goes on from PVLD010016796.1 coordinate 28,910, forward strand.
AGCTGAATCAATAATTTTGTGCTACTTTAGCTGTGGTCTTCAATGATCAGAAATTCAAGACTTTTTATAGTTAAAGAGAAAAGAGTCATCAGAACAACATAATTAACCGACCTCAAAAATTACAGAGAAAGGCCATGGATATGGGAGTTCAGCACAAATCTGGAAAGATAAGTATACCTGAGAAGTTCATCTTATCAGGAAAAAAGACAGTTGAGAATACAGATTACCCACACTACTGTGATCTCTTAAGAAAAATGAACATGCCTTTTGTGAGAGGGGTTGAGGACAGACACAACTATGGCAGATTTGAGAAGAAAGGCAACCCTACTTTTCTTAAATTTCATCCTTACCCCCCTTCAGGACTGCCAGACCACCATTCACATCACCCTTACCCACCACCATTTGGCCCGAATTACGCCTTATTTCCACTTCGGGATGATGTGCCCTTAGAAGATCCTTGTTCAATGTTTGTGAGTCCCGGTGGTGATGCTGACTTAAAGCCTGGTACTGGCAGGGCCATTCCAAGCCTGGTGGATTTCAGTGATGTGAAACCTCAACACAGAGTTCCTAGACCAGACACAGGATTTCAATCAACAATCAAAAGGCAAACAATACTGTCACAAGAACTCCAACAAGACAGGAGATGGAATTCCAGGAAAGTACCAGACATTTCCATCAGAGCGAGACTTGGAGGTAAATAAGGCAACTAGGTCTTTAATGTGCCTGAAATACTCCAGTGAGGGAGGAGGGCATGGCTATCAAAATTAGAATTTTTTGGCCAGGCATGATGGTGCATGCCTGTAATCCCAGAACCGAGGAGGCTGAGGCAGGAGAATCACCATAAGTTTGAGGCCATTCTGGGATCCATAGTGGGTTCAAGGCCAGCCTGAAGTGGATAGTAAGATCCTGTCTCAAAAAAAGTTAGAATTTTTGCAGTAAAATTAGCATAGAATTATAAGCTATTCTTTTTATATTGTACCACACATTTTAAGAAAACCATAGAATGATATGATGAATGAGCCTACTTGTAAAATGAAGTTCATTTTAAAAAGAAAAGATGACTTGTCATGTTAAGTGACCAACACAACATGTACAACAAATCATTACCGACTTATTTTACTGCAAGAGGATTTATGTAACCTTTAGTAACTGCAGCAAGCCTCCTTCTCCGTATCTCTCCCTTGGAAAAAGTCTTTGATGGTCATGAGATTACAGGGGCAAAAGTGAACTCAGAAAGAAGGTGAAAGTAATTGTGCAGGTCCAGTTAGGAGTTGACAAAAAGCAAGCCCTGCACAAATAGTGCCACAGTCTGGATGCAGGATTGGTGATCTTTTACTGACATCTACAGAACCTTAGTTCTCTGTGCACTCTCTACCATACCTCCATGGGCCTGGGCCCAAGTGGTGGAACATTCCTCCAGAGGGGATGGTTTCCTATATAAAATTGTGTTTGACAAGCAGGGAGTGAGAAAAGATTACATCTGAATAAAAGGCAAAGGCCAAATGATGTAACAGAAGGTGCCAGGCTCGTTGCCATGTGAGAGACTGCTCTACCCACCCACAGCTCCTCTGCAGCACCCCCATAGCCAAGACAAGGAAGGGGAACATGGGCCACTTGAAGCACTGCTGTACTCTTTCCTATGGGGCTGCATCACTTTGTCTTCCCAGCAAGAGTGACAATTCCAACTCCTTGCATTCTTCGGCCATGGTTTATTATCCTTTCTCTGTGCTGTTAAATGCTCTTCTAAAGTTTTGTTTAGGATTTCTGCATCAGTATTCATCAGAAACATTTGAAATTCTTTTCTGTATGTTTTTGTGGTTTTGGTATTAGGGTAATGCTGGCCTCACAAAATAAGTTTTAAATACCCTCTTCACTTTTCTTCAAAAGAGTGTGAGAAAAACTGGTGTTAAATCCTTAAGTGTTTGGTAGATCTCTCCAGTGGAACTGTCTACTCATGGACTTTAGTTATTTTTTTTTTGTTTCATCTCGTTTATTATTGATTCAACCTCCTTATGTAGTTCTAGATTAGTTCATAGTTTCTATTTCTCTGTGATTCTGTTTTGCTAGATTGTGTTTCTAGTAATTTGTCTATTTCACTTAGTGTACTCACTTTGGTGGTGCCCAATTACTTAACAGTACTTCCTTTAATCCTTTTTTGTTTCTGCAAAGTCAGTTGTAGTGACTTCTCTTTCCCATCTAGTTTTAGTTACTTGGTTCTTTTTTCTCAGTGAGTCCAGATACCAATTTTGATGATATTTTCAAAGAACCAAGCTTTGGATGTATTAACCTATCTCTATTGTGTTTTCATGTTCTATTTTTATTTGTATATCCTCTAATCTTTATTTCCTTCCTTATTCTAACTTTTGCATTATTTTCTTCTTTTGCTCTCTCCATGAGGTGTGAGTTGCAGTTTATTTGCATTTGTCTATTTCAGTGCACAGTATTTAGTACTATGAACTTCCCTCTCCCTTCTTTTGCTACATCCTGTAGTTGCGGTGCATTGTGTTTTCATTTTATTTTATAAAAACTTATTTCTGATTTTTTTCTTTGACACAATGAAAATGTCTTCAATACTAATTTCTACATATTTGTGAATTTTCCCATTACTATTGATTTCTAGCTTCATTCCATCGTGATAACAACAGATTCTTGGCATGATTTTGGTTTTAAAATTGTTAAGAATCATTTTGTAGCCTAATATGTGACATATCCTGGATAATGAGCTGTTGTCCTTGTGTTATGGTTGATACATTGTGTCAACTTGGGGAGTCTAAAGGTTTGGCTGAGTGACTCAGCAGGAAGCCAAGGTGCTTACTTTATACACATCCTCAGCCTGTGGAAGAGGAGGGCATGGAGATTGTGTGAGAGCTACACACCCCTGGGTGGGAGTAGCCTGTTTACCATGGAAGGGAGGTAAAAAGAGACTGCTTGGGCCATTCCTCCCTTTTTGCTCTTGTTGATTTTGCTGTGTTCTGCTGCTGGTAAACTGTTTGCCCTCTGCCATGTGCCACTCTGCCTCAGAACCTGCCAAGTATGGACTGAAACCTCCACAAACTGTAAGCTACATAAACCTTTCCCTCCTTAACTTTGGGCCTTTGGTATTTTGTCTCAGCAACAAGAGAAAGGTAACCAAGACACCTTCATAAGAATTTATATTGTGCTGCTGCTGGGTAGAATGTTCTGTGTATGTTCGTTAGGTCCACTTGGTCTGTATGTCACTTAGCTGCTCTGTTTCCTTGTTGATCTTATGTCTAAATTCTGTGTCTATTATTGAAAATGGTGTGTTGAGATTTCCTACTCTTTTTGTGTTCCTGTCTCTCTACCTTCAGTTCTGATTCTCTTGACCTTAGTGAGCCTCTTCATGGAAATTATTTTGAATTATCTGTCAGGAAAACTGTGGCTCCATCTATTAGAATAAATTTCTGAGAATTTATCTTCTTTCCTTTGTGGAGCATTTTTGCCTGAGTCTTCATTTCTTTCACTCTCTTTGTAGATGTTTGTGCATTAGACAAAACAGGCATACAGGCATATCTCCTAGTCTGCCTGAACTGGCCTGATAAATATGAAGACTTCTCCGTATTACCTTGGCCAGAGATTCTACCGGTTTTTCCATCTCCAAGATGAGTGATGTGAATTTATTCTGCTTTTCCCGTTGGGCAGGGTATGAGCTATGGTTCCTACTAGTCCACAATGCCATCTCATTCTCCCCGTGAAATCATCCTGACCCAGATGCCCAGAACTACAGCAAGATAGGTGCTGGTTTTTGTGCAACCCCGAAGAAGACGAGGTGCTGGACACGAGGATGAATCAACTCTATCTCTTCTTAGGAAGGAGCCAAGAGCTGAGATTTCTCACTATGTCGGCTAGTAGGCCAAGCTTCCACCTCCTTTATCTCTTGAGTTTATCCGTTAGGGCTCCAAGCTTGCCTCAACAGCACTGGTGGCTGGAACATGGGATCCGCCTTGTTAAAGTGTGGCTATTCCACATGTAAACCAACCCTGTGTTTCCCCTGGATGAGGTTGGAAGATAGAGCTCTCCTCCTGACCATGTGGCATGGCCCCTGGAAAATAAGTCGGTAATTGTTCTCTGCCACTGAGTTCTACCCTGAGGTGTGGAGTGGTTTTGTAGCAGCAGATACTAAAACTGGCTGAAGGCAAGGACATCATTCTTTGACCTAAATGTTATTATTCTGATGACACGACTGTGATTCCTCATTCTGTGTCTCTTCTCCTCCTCTGACTAAAACGTAAACATTGCCCGCCTTCTTTCTTCCTCCTTCAAAGAAATTAATTGAATGGCTGCAAATAAGGTGTATACCATAAAGTCTTATCCTATGGATTTTGTGTGATAGATTTGTAAATTATTTCCTTTTCCATGGTGTGTCATAAGTAGCAATTATCCATATGGTTTTCAAACCCAAAATTACACGAGATTCAGTTCTGCCTTTGTTCCTTTGTGTCTCACTTCTGCATCCGTATTGATTTTTCTGGCTACTACAGCAAATTGCCACAGACTTAACAGCTCAAAAAAAATTTAATTAGTTCACAGTTTGGGGGAGGAAGTCTTCTATTTCTGACCTAATGATAACAAATTCTGAGTGTAATCTTGGCTTTTATCTAAAGGCTCTGGAGAAAAGTGTGTTTCCATGGTCCTTCAGGTTGTCACAGAATTCAGTTCCTTGTGCTTGAGGTACCCATTTTGTTGTTCACTACAGCCAGGGAATGAACTCTGCTCTTAGAGGCTACCCACTTCCTTCCCATGGGGGCAGCCTCTATCTTCAGAATCAGCAAAGATATATCGAGGCTTCTGACACATTAATCTCTCTCCCCAGCCTTTTGAGTTTGTAGATTATCCTTCATCCACTTGTTTCCTACCCTCCTTTTGCCAGTCTCCTGTGCAGATTCTATCTTCAGTTTCTGAGTCAGATATTGGCTGAACCTTCTTTATGAAAAGGTTATTATTACAGTAATACTGTAAATACTAACACTAGAGCTAGTGACTGTGAATGAACAAATGTGGTGGACACTCTCACTGTGTGAGTGTCATCCCCTTATAGTCTTCAATCCTGGCTGTCAGCTCTGACACAGTAAAGGTGAGGGAATGAGACACAGAAGGGCCGGACTACTCACATCAGTCACTGGCGTTTGCACAAAAGCATACAGAAGCTGCTAGGCGGGATCCACAGATGAATACTGAGCACTTGTGCTGTCCTAAACATCGCCAATAATTAATCTTTTCCATGCTTTTAACATGTATGTGCTGTCAAACTCACTCCCAAATTTGCAGTTTTCTAAGTTGAATTACTTCATAGGGCAAATCTGTGATGTTGAGGACAAAATCAGAAGCCTCTCCTTTCCCCACAGGGTTGGAAAGAATGTGGAAAGTATAGAGCTAACACTGCTGCCTTTATGTATAGAGACACCTGTGCACCCCGTCAGAGTCCCCCCAGATTACCATACTCGGATGGTAACCCCCCAAGGGCAGCCCACCTATGCCGTAAATCCCCGGCCTTCCTCTCCTGACCTTGGTCTCCTCCTCTTTCTCGTTCCCCAGCGTTCTGTGTCTCCCATTTCATGATCAAGCTATCGTTACATTTTATCTTTCCTTAACTGTGCGATGCTGTCAAAGAGCTGACCTGCTGCCGCACATGCCTGCTCCCTGCCTGGAGTGACTACTCTCACTGCACTTCCCCTTTTTAAATTTATGTCCTATTCGGTTTTCAAGATTAGATCAGCTGTCACCTTCAGGAAGATGTTCCTAACTCCTGACAATCTGGTTGGCTGAGATATCCCTTTTCTGCACCCCCACAGGACTTGGGGCTCAACTAATATTGTGATTGCCACACCACCTTGAAAGCGTGTGTTTGTGAGCCCTGATTTCCCATTTGCTCGTGGGCACCTCACAATCTGTGGGCACTGTTTTTCCTTTTTATGCTCTCTTCAGGCTCCACTAGTGGTACAGTGAGTACTTTTGGAAGGGTGGTTTTATACTTTTATAAGATATTATATATTACTAGTTTCTCAGGGTTTAGTTAGCTGCATAGTAACTAGTGTTGTGTATCACCACCACCCTGGATATACCTAAATAGAACGCAGTATCCAACAGGTCTCTCTCAATAATAAATTTAAAATACCAAATGATTACTCACTATTATAATTCTATTAACATGTAAATTATAAGGATTATATTATCATACAAATTATAAATTATTATGTAAGTTTTCATAATTATATTAGCATTAAAGTTGCAATACTATTCTGTTCTCACTTCACAAAAGATCTGGAAAAATCACTGGGTAAAAATCATCAAAAATCAATACCATCTAGTTTACTTCTCCTATAGTACAAAATATTTATGATGGAAGAAAAACTTTCTCCTTGTGCTTTTACTCCACGGGAATACACTTTTGGTTTCCAGGTTGGACGAGCCCAGTGAGGGTTACTTCTTCACAAGCTCCTCAGGAGCGAAGCTTAATAAATCACAGAGGCACGTGGGATGAGGAGGAGGCATGTGCGGTAAGATATTCTGACCAGTTGTCTTAAACAATTTGCACGTTGGATGAGCCCAGTGAAGGTTACTTCTTCACAAGCTCCTCAAGAGCGGAGCTTAATAAATCACAGAGGCGCATGGGATGAGGAGAAGGCATGTGCGGTAAGATATTCTGACCAGTTGTCTTAAACAATTTGCACAATTCACTGTGTTAGGTCTTCTACTGTCATAAAAAAATAGCTTCTAGGAATTAAGTACTTTGTGTGTGCCAGGCACTGTGCAGATGTTTGCGGCCCCCTGTGTTTATGCCCTCCCTTTGCATCCCCCAGTACAGTAACGGAGGAGTGAGAGGAGATGCGGAAGTTGCCCCCGCAAAGGCCCCTCTTGGCAGGTGTGCCCTGCCACAGCAACACTGAGTGGTGACCAGTGACAGGCTGGAATTCCGGCTGTGCCTGCCCACGCTGCCCGCCTCAGATCTTGGCAAGTGACTGATGGACCCGTTGGAGGGAACCTGCACTGGCCGCCTTCTTGCTTCTGCGCTATCCTCGTGCTCTTTCCCTTGCCCTCACCTTGATCTCCTCTCCTTCAGCTGAGAGCTGTTCAGTAGGACATCCCACGAACAGCCAGCCTGCCTCAGCCTCTGCTTCTCAATAAGGTATATGTGCACCCCCAGAATGGGAAGCCACTGATCTTACAGCTCCTTTGAGTCAGGCAGTATTAAAAGACAAAATTTATACCTATGTAATTTCTAAATTAAAGGACTGTATTCTTAGACTTCTCTTGACGGCATTCTGTTCCTCTGTAGATTTGACAGTCCTTAAACCCTTTACATTTAAACCAGGACAGTTGAAGATCCCTGAGGGAAACACAGACATGAAAGGTATTTTTAAAGAGCTTTATTGAGCGCTGGGGATATAGCTCAGTGGAATAAGCACCTGCCTAGCAAGCACAGTGGTTCTGAGTTCGATCCCCAGTACCGCCAAAAAAAAAAAGCTTTATTGAGATATATTTGACATACCATAAAATTCACTCATTTGTAGTATATGATTTAATGTTTTCAGAATATCCACACAATTGTACAATCATCGGCAGTCTCTGATTTGAGAACATTTTCATCACCTGCAAAGATGTTCCATTATCAGTGAGATTAAGAATGCATATGAAAGAATCAGCTTGCATCTCTCCAACACCTATAGATACTCCTTCCAAGATTGATCTTCCTGAGAATTTTCCTGCAGTTATGGTGTCACGTAGACTCCTCCTCCCACCTCTCCTGTCACAACAAGTCTTTCTTATTTTACCCCTGTGGACTACGGGGGCACACTTGCCCCAGACAGCAGGTGTCATGCGATGGCACGACCGTGGACAGAGGTCAAAGCAAGTGTCCTCAGTGCCTCCTGCACTAAGGTGCCACACACTCATGGCAGGGCACTTTGTCTTCCCCTCGCCTGCACATTTCTGTCTTATAGAAAACATTGTGTTATTAGAATTGAGTAATTGGGCCTATTTGGGGGCTTCTAAATGTGATGGCAAAGTAATCAAAATTTGTTTTTGTTAATTTCACTTATTTCATACCAAACTCATCAAAGGATTCATTGCTCTTGTAGGTAATTCCCGTGAGAGCAAATCAAAGTGAACATTCTAAAAAACTGGAGTCATAGGTGCCTGTTTTCACCTAAGCTACAGATTCATGGCAAGGCTACATGCTCTATGTGGCTATTTTAGAATTAGGTACTTCTGAACTAGGTACTTCTCTTGACAAAGTTGACGGGAATATTTCAGTTGAAAATAAGTAAAGACTTTTTAAGGGCAAAAGTTCAATCTATATATTTTACTTCCAATAGGGAAAACTTAGTAACATAGACCAGTGCTTCCAATGACACAACTAAATTAATATTTATTTTTAAAGTGTCCATAGCTAAAAAGGCAAAGAGAAATTACTGGACTGAAAAGAAGACAGAAATTCTAAAACTTAAGCCTAGCAGTAGGGCTCCTTTGACCTCACAGCACTTTATTTTCTGAAAGATGTAACAGAATTTGGTTTGATTTCTCTGTGGTGGCCCAGGAGTAAAAGATCAAACACTGAAGCTTTTGATCCGACACAGTGCTTTGTGCTGGATAGCCTAGAATCCTGCCCACTGGACATAAGGTAAGGTCAATAGTAAAGATTCCTTAAAGAGTGCTCCCTGGCTTAATGAAGTAAATGAGAAAACTTCAAGTCCTGAACTGGGATTCAGGTTATCCCAGAATGCTGTCATCACCAAGAACCAGGGAGAGGCCAAAAACATTGTTCTTTGGAAGAAGATAATATCTTATTAAGCCTCAAAGTAGTTCCATGAATAACTTTAAAAATATAAGATCATATCCTACCGATAGCATCCAAACAAATAAATGGAAAGTTTCCTATGAGTGAGAATCACAGAGATGAGCAGAAACCAAAAGAGGAGAGAAAGAGCTGAGCTCACACTTTTCATAAATCATAAGTTAGAAAATGTGAAAGAAAACTGGGGAGATAGTAGTTCAGAATGGAAAAACACAGTACATAGAGAACTTGCTTGGTGGATGCAGCAGCAGATTAGATATGTGTAAAGAGAGAGAGAGAGAGTGAACTAACGGATAAGGCACAAGAAACTGCACGCAGTGAAGCACAAGCACCCAAGAAGATGGGAAATGCAAGAGTGGAGAACACCGGAGATGACAGTGACAGGCGTGGGTTTATTGGAAATCCCAGAAGCGGAAAAGCAAAAGCAAGACGTGCGGGTGCAGCCAGTCACTGTGTCTGCGTTTACCCCGGGGTCTCTCTGGAGCATTGCTCCCATTCTCTCCTGGACACTGCAGCAAGGGATGGCTCCACACAGGTAAACTGAGGCCTGCAGCCACAGCAGTACTTCTGCCCACATCACCCTGGCATCAATGACAAGGGCAGCAAATGTCCCAAAGGGACAGAGAAGCAAGGCAGGGAGGACATAAGGATGGAAAAACACAGAGTTTCCTGAAGGTTCACTTTTCCGTGTTGTAGGAAATGCATCCGTGGAGATCCTGACACCCGTCACCCTCTTGTTTTGTCTTGTGGAGCTTGAAGAGATTCCAGGACCAGGATGCACTTATGATAATGATGCTGCTGAGCAGTCTCACTGTGGTGATCGTGAAAACATTCAATTAGGGCATAAATATAATTCTACCTCAGTGTTGTTGGTCTCATCAGAAGGATTTAAAAGACATCTACCATGAGAAGTAGATTCCATGGAATTCGGTTTCAAGAAAATGTAGCAGACAGCAGTGAAAAGAAGAAAGAGAGGCAAGAGAACAGACACTAGAAAATGAAGGTCTGCTTTCATGAACTCACGGGGATGATAAATCTGAGAATCTGGAATCAAAAACATTTAGTAAATGAAAGATACATTAATAGTAAAGAACCATAATCAGAAAGTGAAAGAAAGAAAATGCAGACTCCCATGAAAGATTATGTTGTAATACAGTGCACCAAGGTGAAGAGACGTGAGGATGGGAAGCACCGCAGAATGGGCGGACGTAAATTTCAGACACTGCTGAAGAAGATTGAAACACAAGTTCAGGAGGAGGACTGTTCTGCCTGATGAAGACCAGTCAAAGGGACAGAGTTCAGGCACTGATGACTGTTGATAAGAACCCCACCAATGAGAGCCATCACTTACACTGATACTTGGCATTGATTATATCTTCCCAAGTATTTCTGCCAGCAGATATACTAGTAAAAAGCAAACTTTTTAGATGTTTGTAAGATTTAGCTAGTGAATTAGAAAAATGTTTACAAACATTTTAATGGAAGTCTGAAATGACCTTCATTTAAAGTGTTTTAAAAATACACGGTGGAAAATTGTATCTTGAGGCATACAGCAGAATATTTTATGCCTCTGTATGGTGCTAAATGGTTCCTTGAACATGGTTGTTCATGCTGTTAAGCATTTGTTAAATGTTAGAAACTATGTTACCGGTGCTTACTACCAAGTTTGTATTGCCTTGAATTCATTAAGTAATCCCCAGCTAACAACCTTGCATTGCATCGCCTTCAGGAAACAGCCCATAAGAGCTCTCTGTTGGGACTGATTTGCAGTGTATAAAAAATTTCTATGGTTTTTCTGTCCACAAAGTGTGAGACATTTCCACTTGATTATTAGGCTCAAAATCAAAGAGATTTTACATTTTCAGAGATTTAAACCGCAAGTGGACAGTTTCTGTATGCTGACTCATTGTGTCACTAAACCCCCCAAAAGAAGCTGTAAGAAAATTTGTAATTTTTCTGGACTGATGATCTAGCTAATGCAGCACTGATATTGTTGATACAGCACTAATATTTATTTGAATAAGATTAATCCATATTTTGAATTGTATAGCACTATTATATTTTAAAGGACTAATATAAAAAATGAATGAATAAAAGTAAATGTTGCTAGATATTTTGTATACAGTCATTTACAGAATTCTGGAAATCGAAGATCAATTATGCTATTGTCAATTTAAATGTTTTATAAGTTCAACTATCCAAATAAATAAACCTTATGGTTTATAATTATATACCAAAAATGTAGAGAGAGTAAAATTTTTAATTATTACTAGTAATAGTGAATAATATAAGTATTCATTTTGTAATTTGTAAGAACACTAAACTCAGAAAAACAATAAACAACACTGACACAATTGATGGAATGATGGAAAATTTATCCAAGGAGAGCAAGAAAGAGACAAAGCCATGTAAAACATGTTAAATAATACTTTTAAAGTTACATATATTCAGCAGTTATTTTACAGATATATTTTTAAATGTTCCAGTTAGATTTCCATCCAGGCATGCAGGTACACACCTGCAATCTCAGCACTCAGGGAAGCTGAGGCAGGAGTATTGCAACTTTGATTCCTAAGAAATTTAAAGTGATCCTGTTTCAAAATAAAAAGGGATGGAGATGTAGTTCAAGGATTAATTTCCCCCCTGAGTTCCACTCCCAGTACCAAAAGAAATGAAAAAATCTATTATCAGAATGAATTAAACCACCTATGTGCTGCTATGTGTTTACTAAAAGCTAGAGCTCACCGAGAGTTTATAAAATATATGGGAAAAGATGTGCAAACGTGTAATATGCCATTTGCAAGGAATATTTAGGAAAATTAACATATACTATGTCATAAAATAAAATTTTCACAAATTGCAACTATTTAAAAGCATACAGAGTATATTCTTTGACCACAAGACAATTATAGCAGAAAAAAGCATCTTTGCAAATTACATATTTGGGTATGTAAAAATATGTTTATGAATAAGTCATGGGCCAAAGAAAAATCATTATGGAAACTAGAAAATATTTTGATCAGAATGATAAGAAATGTTATGATAAAATGTGTGGAATGAAATTACAGTCAAGGCTGAAACACAATATACAGTACTGGGTGTATATTTTATTACAGAGGAAAACAAAACAGCTTTTGCTTGAGCAAGCTGTACCTCAAGAACTCAGAAGAACATGGAAAATCATTTCAAAAGACAGGATGAAAGAAATGGAAAACAGGAGATCACCAAAATCACAAGTTAGATTTTCAAAAAAATAATTTGATAGATATCTGCCGAGACTGATCAGAAAGAGCAAAAGACATAACTTTGGAGGCACCAAATACGATGGTGTCTGAAAATAACTGTTGCTAAAGCCTCAAAAGCAGTGCAGAACAAAAAATCCCACAGTACTGTATAAGATGCATACTTGTAACATAGCTGGGCAACAGAGAAGTCCCAATCTTCAAATTACTACAAGTAAAAGGAAAAAGAAAACACAAAATCCTAACAAGTCATGCTCTCAACAGAAATCCTCTGTAGTAAACAAGAGCAGTGGTGGGGAATTTGTATGGTAGAAAGAAGAGAGTTTGCAGTAAGTCTGGAATTGATCTAAATGCCACCAGTAGGAAGATGAAGTAGAAAAAGCTACAGAGAAGGGGTTAAAGTGCAGGATGTGAAGAGGCACCGACCATGCAGGAAGAGGACGATGTCAGAAGGAATGAGAGCTGACCGTAAGGGTGAGTGGTGAAGGAAAGGAGGAATGTTTCAGATCTCAAAGGACAAAATAGGATAAAATAATTGGTAGTCACACAACTCTTGCAATGACCACCACCACCAGCAACAAAATTTTGTTAAAGGAATTGTACTGCACGACACTGACAGAAGAGTGCACCATTGCATCAGGAATATTGTAAAACAGACTAGATCCAATGAACAGAAGATGCAATAAATCAATAAAGTAATTGTAATAAAATAGAAAATAAGAAGTAAAATACTCCAGTGAAGAAAATTATCCCCTGAACCAATTGTACAACAAAAATTATACAACACTCGAAATGGATAAGGATTTGTAGCTATAAAAGGTTACTTTGTACAGAAACTTTTAAATGAAAAAATGAATAACACGGTCAGGGAAAAGTTACACGGAACCAACAGAACAGAGGTTGAACATTTTAATGAGAGTTCAAAGAAAGGCCGAGGAGCATACAGGAGGATTCAAATGAGGTAGGGAGTGGGTTGGACAGTGTCAGGAAGTGGTTGAAACGGAAGACAGACACAGAAGAAGCAATGTACCTGTAGTTGGAGTCCTTGAAGAAGAGAGTCTGAACAACTGAACAGGATTAATATCATTCAGTCAAACTTGGCATAACCAACATTTTGGGCTGAGTTATTCCCTGCTGTGGGGGCTGCTGAGCCACCTGCATGACCCCTCCCCACTAGGCCTTCATGTTAATGAGAATGTCTCCTCCAACAGGTAGGAAACAACTAGCAAAATGAACACAAAGAAAGCACAAAAGGAGAAATAAAATATACAAGAAAAAATTACAAGGGCAGATGGGGTAACCGACTCTCGCTATAAAAACAGAGACATTCCAAGAACCCTCCCCTTAAAGAACTACTCATACAAAAAAATTCAAAGTGAAAGACAATATAGGGCCATCTTTGGAAGAAAAAACCAAAGGAAGCACAGCCAGCAAACTTGGAGGAGGGACTGCAGACAGGGGAAGACAGTCCACAGGGAAACGTGACTTCACAGAAAGAAACGCTGCTGAGGGGGGCCGCAACGGTAAGGACAAGAAGAAATGAAAAGGACTATTCCTAGTTGACACTCTTCAAAGTATCACCATTGAAAGCAAGAGCAACGGCACTCTGTTGTGGGGTTAAAGCATTCAGAGACGTAAGCTAAAGGACAGCAACACAAGGAAATTCAGAACTGAAATGGGCACACAGCTTTCAGTTATAGGGTACACCCTCAGGATGTAATGTGCAACATAAGTCAACAATCTGTATTGTTTACTTGAAATTTGATAGAACACATACTAAGTATTCCCAACACACACACACACAATAACTATGGGTGATGTGGCTGTATTGACTTGACCATTGTAATCATTATGCAATGTATGCAAATCATCACGTTGTACATAACATGTAAATTTGACTTAACAGTTAAGTATTTTTATTTGAATAATATATACTCTTTTCTATATTATTTACTTGAAAAGATGGAACTCTTGTTAGTGCGATCAAGAAAAATAGTACAAATATTAATGCAAGAAATTTAAAAGGGATCTTTACAGAAGTCACTAAAAGGAAAACATGAGAATGTCACACATTTTGCTAGACTATGCCAATTAATTGTGCATCTTAGATAAAAAGGAAAAATTCTTTGACAATTATAGTGTACAAAAATTAACACTAGATAAAACAGAAAACATGAACACCTGTATCTATTAAATGTAATGTAAAAAATGAGAATCCTTTCCCCAAACTCCAGGCCTAGATGGTTTCTGTAAATGTTTTAGGAAAAAATTACACTGATATTATGTAAGTTATTCAAGACAGTGACTGAGCACACTTCTCAGTTAGGAGCCTGACTTCACCCAATAACAAAACCACACAAGCATACCACCAAAGAGAAAGGGAATTAAAAACTGATATTTGTCCTGTACACAGATATACATAACCTCCGCAAATCAAAACTGTAACTTATATCTCTTAGTTTATATTCCCATCCTCAGGTTCTTACACCAGTGATACAATATGTTGCCTGCTCATGTACCGCTGATTTATTTTACTTATGAGTATGGACTGCAGTTTTGGCCACTTGCCTACAAAGTCCCCAAAACTGTCTTTCTTTATAGCTGAATAATATTCCATTATATTAAAATGCCACAGTTTTTTAATCCAGTCTTCTGTGGATGGACACTTGGGTTGCTTCCACATTTTAGCAATTACAAATTGCGCTGCTATAAACATGGATGCACATATATCAGAGTGATATGATGTTTTCAGATCTTCTGGGAAAATACCCAGAAGGGGAATAGCTGGTTTGAATGGAACCTCTAGACCTAGTTTGCTGAGAAATCTCCAAACTGCTCTCCATAGTGGTTGCACCAGTCTGCATTCCCACCAGCAGTGTAATAGAGTCC